>CM023483.1:103603386-103710721 GCA_013339685.2 Hyalomma asiaticum
GCGTCCCGCTTGGCGCGTTCATTGATCCTGGTCTCGCTGCACATTCGTTCGTGACGGTGGCCAGGTATGCAGGTGCTCCGTGACTTGAACAAACGCTGCTGTCTGAAACCCGGATTAAGCTTTAGCTATCTCTCTGTATGCTTATACGGAGAGATACGATATGCCCTTCACTTTCAGTGCACCAAGACGACTGGTTCATTTTCGAAGGAGGGAACAGAAAGGGGACAAGGGAAAACAACAAAGCAAATAACACAAAGAGTCAGCAAAAGGTATCCCCGCGTCTGTTAGCAGCTTAGCAGAAAGCGTGACCAAAGGTGCGCCTGGGGTAGCGTGGTCCCGCAGGGGGCCCTACAGATGTCGATCCCTGGTGCTTTCATGCAACAGAGCTTTCTGTGTTTTATAGTACATGCAAGCGCGAGCTGCCCGTATTGTATATGATATTGTGGGAGGTAGGCCCGTGGGCTCTCTCAGATGCCGGTGCATATGCTTTGAGGCGACTTACCT
This sequence comes from Hyalomma asiaticum, assembly GCA_013339685.2. Lineage (NCBI taxonomy): Eukaryota > Metazoa > Arthropoda > Arachnida > Ixodida > Ixodidae > Hyalomma > Hyalomma asiaticum. The sequence goes on from CM023483.1 coordinate 103,603,891, forward strand.
CTACTTTACGCATGCCGCCTCGAACAAACCGGATTCCCCTCCTGAACTGAATGCCCATATGAGAAGCGAGCGGTGCTTGCTTTGCCTTCGTATTCTGGGGACGTTTTTCGCTGTAGAAGTTCACAAAACCGGCGATGTCTCTTAGAAGTGGGTACAGCGTTGAAATTTCAAAATAAGTATTACGTTCCCTATGTGTGCGGCTGCCCGACCATGTTGTGCCATGAGAACCCCTGCGGTAGCAGACGACAGTTTTGGCGCGATGCCGTACAGGCCCGTGTACGCGACAGGCAGCCACACAGACATGCAAAAGGGGGATTGAAATGAATATTGAAGTTCGTGTGCGCGCTACAAACCTGAGATCGCGACATCGGCGACACCAAACATAACCCAAGGGGACCAACAACCTGCGCGAAGTCGCCACAGCAACCGAGCTACGAGCACTGCAGCTAGAACAGATGACGTCATAGCACCATTGCCTGTTGGCCCCGTATGCGTTAGACTTCCGGCGATACCAGGCCTCAACAAAATAGTTCACACCCGATGACAATGTTTGCAACAACGACAAGAACACGTAGGATGTGCGCCAGGCGAGAGGAAAGGAGCACGCTATGCTAGTCGAGCGGAGTTGTGTCCGAGTCCTGTGTTCCGAGGCGGATCAATTTGTTTACCTGATTGCGAACACTAGGTGGCGCCATTTGCACCCGACGGCTTCTCGCTTTTTGGAGCTCTCCAAAAGTGGAACTGAAACCATTGGGTCATAAGCATGCCGTAAATTATTATCTGTAGTTCGCTGGAGCAATTTATGACATATTATGGTTAACAAACCCCAGCTACATATTGCAGCAAAAAACTTCACACGAAAATTTTGTGTTAGTGCCCTTTTAAGTCTTACATCAAGAGCGACGCATCGCTGCGGCGGACCACAGCAGCCAACATTGACATCTAGGTCGGGTGCTCCTCAAGATGGATGCCAGCCCTCTAATTCTTCCACTTGTCGCTGCCTGTGCGCCTTTTCTTTTATGTGTTTTCCTTTGCCATGTGTCAATGCACCTTTATTGATAATCCGATATTTGGAGTTTATATAATATCAGGGCCACTACGACAACCTTTCCCGAAGAAGAATAAGGAGTATTTGTCTGTGTTGTTTTCCTCGTTTACTCGTCTCTGCCTTCTCTTTTTCTTGTCGTGGCTTGCCTCGGCGTCTTTCTTTTCTCCCGCTCCTCATTACACTTTTAACACTACTACGGTCTGGTGGCCGCTTTGGTGGCCGTGCTCGTTTTAATCGCTTCGACGCCAAGTATGGACAACCATTAGGATCGGGATCATCCACGTGCATGCTTCAGGTTAGCGATAACTTTCGTTGGCTGCCTTGCTACGGCAAGCCATAGGTTGTTCTCGTGGGTCTCTCGTGGCGCACGGTTTAGTAACCAGGCCATTTACGTTTCACCGTCGCCCGTTTCAAAAGATAGGGTTGCCACCCCTCTAATTCTTCCCATCTTTCATAACTCCCATGCTTTATTAAATGGCCACATAGGAAAGCACTTCTGATTTCCTCTGCCGATATAAAAAGGGCAGAAAATGAAACACCTTGACAAAGGTCAGGTCCTGACCTCCTGAACGTTACCACACGTAATCCTCATGATTTGCATATCTCATGTTTATGTTCAACACACACACACACACACACACACACAAACACACACACATACATACATACATACATACATATATATATATATATATATTATATATATATATATATATGTGTGTGTGTGTGTGTGTGTGTGTGTTGGCTTTGCGGATTAGACAGCTTCGTCTGCCGAATAAAGTTACCTATGAGTTATAGCAGTGGCGGCAGCTCTGATCCTTGATGGCATTTTAACCCCTTCGATCCCCGACCTGATGAATCACTGTGGGCTAGGTCCATCGGAGGGCGTATCGTTTCCGACGACTTTCCGACGACTGTGGACGACTGTGTTTTGATACCGTACGCCGCAGAGCACTTCTTTTTCTTCAGTGCTCTCGTGGAGATAGTCATAGTAACACTACACTGCCATTACTTCTGTCCCTCACTGCCGCTTCCTCGAAATTGCCGCCGTACGTGCATTCCAACACAACGTGTTGGCGCCCCTCTGATTCCTGCCATCTTTCCCCACTCACATTCCCCAACTACCTGAAAACACCTTCCCCTTTCTCCCATGCCTATTGAAACGAACTGGAGAAAATTAAATATTGTCTTGGTAAGGGTCAGGCTCTGACTGAAGAAACGGCGACAGATAAGTGGAATATGGTCACCCGGTCCTGACGTACAGAGCACTGAAGGAGAAGCGCGCAGAACTCAAGCGATGTCAGGCAAACTGTTTATTGGGCGAACTTGTGCCCAGCAAAACAAATCCAATGACAATGTACAGCAATAGCGGCGTGAACAGTCCTCGGCCGAAGCAAAGAGTGACTAGCGTCGGCAATCGTCGGCTTTTATACACACGTCGTAACGCATTTTCTCATATCCTCTGGAATTCCAGAAGTCACTGAAATGTGCGAGTCAGGCATGCAAAGTTTCAAGAACGGTCGGCACAGTTCCTGAAGCGTCTTGCTAGATAAACGACGCCTTCTTTGCGCATAACAGAAAGTGATAACGGCGCTCATCGCAAACAATCAAAGCAAGCGCTCAATTCACAGGGAGGTTATAACAGCTTTCTCGTTAAAGGGTCCCTGAAACGTTTTTTTGACATTGCGTCACTGATTAGGCAACACAATTGTGAAATCATTCTTACCATAAATAAAGCGAAGCACCAAGTGCTAAGGCAGCTATGGGCTTATTTCTGTCGCCTTCCTCCTTACCACTGCTGTTCCTCGTCAAATCGATCTGCTGCGGAGTGCGCGCTAGCGACGACAGCGCCTCCTGCGTCAGCCGCTCTGCCGAGCCTTCCGTAGCTACATAGCGCCCCGATATCCTCACTGAGGTCGCCCGCCTCGGCAGTGCTAGCCTCTGTAATAGAGCGCCGGCGACTCGTGTGTACGCCGCCAGATGCCGCGAAATACCGTTGGCTGAAGCGAAGGAGTACGTTGTAGAAGCACGTTGTTCGCAGCTAGGTTTTGGAAATTACGTGCACAAGACTGGTTAGGGGCCAATCAGCAACCTCCCATTCGTTGTTCGATTTGCGGGGGCGTTTGAAAACGCATTTTGGCGAGCCGCTGCGACCTTTTGCGATGCGCGTGCTCAAAACCTCATTGTAAATTACACACTTTACGCACAGTGCTGAAATCTGTCCTGTAATGGTCCTAATCACCCGGTCTGCCGGATCACCATGTTTGCACAAAGTCGTCAAAACCGTTTCAGGGTCCCTTTAAGCAAAGAAACAGAACCGCACGCGTCACCACCCCCTCTGAAAAGCATCGTCCAGATGCTAAAAATAGAACATGCAAATGAGAGTACACGCAATCTATTAACAATAAGTCACACTCAGCGAGCGTTATGAACTTTCTGTCGCACCGCGTGCACAACTTCTGCTCGAGCATGAGGCCTTGGCATGACGTTAAGCCATCGGAGACGACCTCATAGTGTAGTTCACCCCACGTCTGAGTACCTTGTCGCGTGAAGAGTAGCTGCGCAAGAGCTTCTCATACAGCCCACGTCGTCGTATTGGCGTCCAGACCCAGACGAGCTCACCGGGTGGTATTCGTTGTGTGTCCACGAAGGCTGTAGTGCTGGTTATTCATACGCAAGCGAGGGAGCTGTCGAGATTCTTCGGCGCGCCCCAAGTATATGGCAACGTCGAGGTATTCTTCGTCGGGTCCGGAACGGTAGCAAGGCGTCAAGCGTCGTTATTGGGCTCCCTTAGTAGACAAGCTTTTATGGCGGAAGCTGCGTCGTTTTCTGCATGGCCGTGTTGTATGCGACGGTCACATACGGAAGTATGGCATTCCACGTCTTGTTTTCGACGTGAACATACATGGCCAGCATATAGGCGATGGTTTTATTTAGATGCTCCGTGGGGCCATTCGTCTGCGGGTGGTAGGTATTGGTTCGGCGGTGGCTTGTGTGACTGAACTTCAGGCTGGCTTGAGTTACATCCGCCGTAAAGGCCTTATCTGTGTCGGTGATGAGGACAGGGCTCCGTGACCCAGGATTATGTTCTTAATGAAGAACTTGGCGACCTCAGCGACAGTGCTCTTGGGCAAGGCCCTTGTTTCGGCATAGCGGGTGAGGTAGTCAGTCGCCACGGCGGTTCATGTGTTGCCGGATGTCGACGTGGAGAACGGTCCTAGTAAGTCCAGGCAGATTTGCAGGAATGGCCATCGAAGTGGTTCGATGGGTTGTAGAAGTCTGGCTGGCCTAGTCGTCGGCGTCTTGCGCCGCTGGCAGTCTCTGCATGTCCATATGTAATGGGAGACGTCGGCAGTGAGGCGAGGCCAATAGCACTTCTAGTGTATTCTTAATAGTGTGCAGGAAAAACCGAGCTGTCCGGCTGTCGGGTCATCATGTAAAGCTTCCAGAACCTCCGAACGTAACGCTAAAAGAACCAAGAGGTAGGCTCGGAGCGGCGAGAAGTTCTTCATGAGAATATTGTTCGCAGGAAAAGCGAAGCCAGTCCTCAGCTGAATACTTTTGGCAGGGCGACGGTTTTCCTCTTTAAGGTAGTCCGTGAGGCTAGTAAGCTCCTGGACAGCTCGTTGGCGTTCCACGAAGCCGTCGGCATTTATACGCCCACGAAACAGTCATCGTCCTGGTCACCCTGGGATGGCGGACCGGCAGGGGCACCAAACAAGCAGTCACTGTCGGAGTGCTTTCGTCTGCTCTTGTATACGACGGTGGTGACAAATTTTTGCAGTCAAAGACTCAATCGTGCCAGGCATCCTCATGGATCTTTCAAGTTAGCCAGCCAACACAAGGCGTGGTGGTCTCTCCCGTACACGTAGGGGCGGAACTTTGGTGTAACACAGATGAGGGCAAGGGATAACTTTTCTGTGGTGGAATAATTCGCTTCCGCCTTCGAAATTGAATCGCGACCGTAACTGATAACCCTTTCAAGTCCGCCGGTCCTCAGCAGCGAGCACGGCGCCGAGCCCTGTGCTGCTTGCGTCCGTGTGAATTTAAATGTCGGCTACTTCGTCGAAATGCGCGAGTATTGGCGGCGTTTGCAGGTATCGCTTTAATTCTTCAAATGCCTCGACTTGCGGCGTTTCCCATTTGAAGTCGACATTGGCTTTCGTGAGGTACGTCAGGCGTTCGGCGACGCTCCAAAGGTTCTTAAAGAAGCACCTCTAATAAGCGCAGAGGCCAAAAAATGTGCGTACTGCCTTTTTTCGGTGGGCGGAGGAAAGTCGGCTGTTTTCTGTTGATCAGGGCATACTCCCGACTTGCTGATAACGTGGCCCAGGAACAACAGCTACTCATATGTGAAGCGGCATTTTTCTGGCTTCAGGGTAAGTCCGAAGGCATTGATTACCTGAAGAATAGCTTTAAGGTGCCAGAGGTGTTCGTCAAAGCTGGAAGGGAGTACGACTACGTCGTCCAAGTAGGCGAGGCAAGCCTGCCACTTCAAGCCTGCCAATACTGTGTCCATAACCCGTTGGAACGTCGCAGGCTCCAATCAAAACCAAAGGTCATGACCTTAAAATGTAAAGGCGGTCTGGTGTTATGAAGGCAGTCTTCTCCCGGTCTCTCTCGTCTACTTCGATTTGCGAGGAGCCGGTTTCGATGACCATCGGCGAAAATTACTTTGCGTTGTAGAGTCCATCCAAGAAGAAGAAGAAAGCGTTTAATGAGAGGACAGGAGGAGATGTCGACCTGGAGAGTGTCTCTGGTCTGTTACTCCTCACAGGGGTAAAGGGAAAAGAGATAAATAGAGATAGAGGGAGGTATGAGAGGTGACGACGATAAAGTACAATGAGTCACTATACAAGGAGTCACTATACGTGGGAGAGGATACATCTGTTTCCTCATGATCTTGTTCAGGCGACGATAATCGAGGAAAAAAACGTAGGGTTCATCCTTCCTCTACACTAACACCACGGGTCATGACCACGGACTCGCAGACGGCTTAGTGATGTCGTCACGCAGCATTTCGTCGACTTGTTGCTTGATAGCCCCGCGTTAACATGCCGCAACTCGGTAGGGGCTCTGACAAAGAGAACGGCCATATTCGTCGGTTGTGATGCTATGTTTCGTGAGAGGGGTCTGACGAACGCTTGATGACGACGAGAAGCACTATGCTATTGTTACAGTAAGGCCTTGAGCTCCTTTTGTTGTTGCCTTGAAAGGCCTTGATTGACGTTGAAGGCGGGCGCGGACACTGCGGTCATCGTTGCCGGTCCCCGAGAACCGGTGACAGTGAACCCACTGCTTACTTCCACAAATTCACTTAGGTGCGCCACTGTCGTACCCTTATTCAGGTGCCTGTAGTCGTTGCTGAAGTTCGTCGCCATTACCGTGGCGTCGCCGTTATGCAGCTTGGCTATGCTTCTTGCGATACACATCTGAAGGTTTAGGAGCAAATGCTCGTCGCGTTCGATGACGTGTTGTAGGTGGTTAGGCGCTTTGGTGCGGACGTAAATGATGATTCTAGGCAGTGGCGGGACAGTTACCTGCTCTTTTGTCACATTCAACGAACGATTAGCGACGTTGCTATCTGACCGTGTTGCATTATCCATGGACAGCGCAACTGACCTGGATCTTAGGTTGATGACTGCGCTGTGATGGTCCAGGAAGTCAATACCTAAAATGACGTCTCGCAATGGCTGCTGCAGGACGAAAAAGCTCACCGAATATGTTTGGCAGTCAGTTGTGACTCTTATCATGCAGGTTCGAGCTGGTGTTATAAGGTGGCCCCCTGCTCTTCGAATATCTGGTCCTTCTCAGCAGGCTGTAGCTTCTTCAGCTTGGCGGTGGAGACACCACTGGTGACAGAGAACTCTGCGCCCGTATCGACTTAGGCGGTGACGCTGTGACTGTCGATAATCGCATCGAGGTCGGTGGTTCGTCATCTGTCGCTCCGGTTAGGTCTGGGCGTTCGATCATGGCTGCATCAGCTTGCGCCGGTGCTGCTATGTCGCGTCGGCGGCGAGGCTTTTTCGCGAAGACTTGTCAGGCGGTGTGCTGAAACTACGTCAGGAAGATTCGTGCGTCGTGGTCGTTGTCATCGCCGGCGGCACCGGAGGATCTTCGGTATTGGGTTGTGCAGCAATCGCAGCTCCATCGGTTGCTGCCTTTACTTTTCCCGGATGGGGGCGTGGACATCAGCCCTGGGTGGAGCCGGTGTACTGACGGCGATACGGGGAGACGTAGCGGCCAGGCGAACGTGAACGGGATTGTCGTCGTCCTTGCCACTGCGCTCCAACAATGTAGTCGGTGACGTCGTGAGGTAGCTCACCTGGGAACGGACAAGGCGCATTCACCTCAAAGCAGGCAGTCCCATCTAAAGCTACTGGCAGTAGTGGTGGGTGTGCCTGCTGCAGTACAGCAGCAACATAGTGGGCGGTGTTTTGGGGTGGGTCAAACGTCAGTTTTCCTCTGCGCACTCTGGATTACTGGTGAGCGAGATGGCGTCTGAGGTGGCGGCGGTGGCTGGCGACGTAGCGGTGGAGGCATTGGGTCCTGGCGTCGGAGAGGAGCGGCAGGAGCTCGGCGTGCAGCAGTAGCATAGGCCATCGCCTCCGGTTGAGGTTGCGGTGCTTCGGGAGCACTCAGCGATTGCGGTCGGTACCTCCTCGCGAACAATGTCTTTGAGGGAGGCCACTTGGGGCTGAGACGACGTGAGAATCCGGCGCAGTTCCTCACGAACAATTGCTCTTATAGTGTCCGGTAGGTCGTCGGGGCCTAGACGCTGGACTTCTCCGATGCTTGGGAAGATAAGCTTATTGTATTGGCGGCTGCGGATTTCAAGGATCTTCTCAATGGTCGTCACCTCGGAGAGGAACTGTTCTGCCGTCTTCGGGGAATTTCTTATGAGTCCGGTGAAAAACTCCAGCTTAACTCTTCGCATGAGGAGGCGAACCCTCTCTTCCAACATATCGGCGTTGGCGTGGTGAAAAATGGCGTCATCTCCGTAAAGGTCTTCATGTTTCATTCGAGAGCTGTACCTGAGTCTCCAGCAGTGGTGCCGCTCTTTCATTACGCTAGACGCTTGCAAAGGTTTGCGTGAAAGCCGAGCGAAAGTTTTCCGAGGGTCGAAGTGTTGACTCTCGGTTCTCGAATGAAATCCTTGTGGAGTCTTTGAAGTAGAAATTAAGTGGAGCGAAGCAGCAACTCGGGCGAGTTGGTACACTGTCATGGTATGAACAGCGCGTGCAAACAAGGACCGAAGACAAGGAAAGACGTCACGAGTGCTCGTGTCATCTGGTCTTCAGTCCTTCTTTGTGCGCGCTGTTCCTCCATGATAGTGTAAATGGACCATTTGCGGAAAAGCTACTGCTCATGCGCGGCAACGGCCTAGCAAGCGCCATCTACAGGGGGCTTCTGGTTTGGTTTGAAAACATGAGCACCCGACTCGGCTGTCCGCCGGTCGTGTGTAGCGTGTGAATAACCTGTCGGCGCCTCCCTTATGTCGTGTATACGAAAATACAGCTTACTGTGTAGCCTACGGATCCACGAATACTACTGAGAAGGGAAACGCGATGTAGTACAGGTTCCCGTCCGCGACGCTACGTGCGAAAAAAATGCTTCAATAGCATCTGTGTGAAGAAAGAGCTGCTGACAGCTCGCAGTGGGTCTTTATACAATCGCGAGCACATAAGGTCACAGTCGTTCACATTTTATTTGGTCATTCGCTGTGTTATACTAAAGACGTGTATATAATTAAGATATGTCACCCAAGCAACGCGATCGCAGTGTGCTCCAACGATGCGAACGATGACGTCTTAACGTAAACACCGCCTGTCGTAACAGGTAGGGGAACGGTTTCGGGGCACGGATAGGGAGCCCACTGTGGCGCGCGCGACATATAGGCTCCCTAGACAAGCATGAAGCTTCGTCCATGTCCTTAATCATGCGTTATTTAGTACAACATGCGTATCTACCAACATGCCTGCTCATACTTTCACGTAAACACCGGATTTGATAGACCGTGCTCACACCACTCTCGGGAAACCTCATCCATGGTCAGCGCTTTTAAGATTAAGCTTAAAGTTTCGCAGATAGCCTTCTTCCTTGAATGGCCAGCCCCGATGAACCTGTCGAAGTGGTGGAGTACAGCTATCACCACACATGACCGTTGCTCATGCTAGAAGGCGAAAAATCCTCGCTCCACCCCCTTTCTCGAAACGGAAGCAGGATTTGATTGATTTCTGGGGTTTTACGACACAAAACCAGCTGTGATTATAAGAGACGCCGTAGCGGAGGGGTTCTTAAACGTGACTTATCTCACAGTACACGGGACTCAAAATCTCACCTGCATCGAAATGCAGCTGCCGTGGCCTGGATTCGATGCCGCGGCCCTCTGATCAGCAGCCGAGTACAATAGCTATCAGACCACTGCGGCGGGCACGAAATAGGGTGTCGTCTTCCTCTGTCATGTTTGTTCAATGCAAAAACGCCAGTTCGTTCAAAATGCCACTTCCAGAATCTCTTTTCCAACCAAAAACACAAGCCATGTTTTCCAGTTTGCACGACAGGTGGCGCTCGCTTTTCCGTATATGGTCAATTCTAATGTACAAGAACGAAGAGCTCGTCGTGCCTAGGGCGCTCGCGCTAGGAGCGCAGGACGAAGAGAAGCAAGACGAGGAGCAGAATAGAACATCCAGCCTACTGCAAAGGTGCTGTCTCTACGTTTCGTTCTTTACAATAGCGCACTCGACTGGATACATCTTAAGGGCGCCCTTGAGGGTCATCGGTGCTGCGGGAATTCCATTCAAGGAACGCCGTTCACGTTTCTGCAACCATGGATCCCGCAACCATTCTGCGGCTGGAAGCACTTTTGGAACCATTCGGGGACGGTGTCCAGGCCTCCTTGGCTTCCCAAGGTCAGCATTACACCGGCGTTGCGCCAGCATCGCATCGACCCACGACAACGCAGGGGCTTGTGTTGATTGATTGATTGATTGTGGTTCGGTTAGGAAGGGACGCTAATTTCTGCAGCCCATGTAGGGAGCACGGCTAAGCGTCCGTAGGGGTAGGGGAAAGGGAGTGAAAGAGACAGAGAGGAAGGCCGTAGTGGAGGGCTCCGGAAATTTAGACCACCGAATGCCGTTCACGCTTCCTACAGTAACATCCCCCCTACACTAACATACCTTACGTCGGCCCATGAGCCGCACAGGGACGCTGTCCGAGCGTCCTCGGACATGGACACCGCCGCCTCATTCTCAGAGGCCGCCGACCATGGCTCCCCAAGCACCTCGGTCAGCCGCTTCAGCGACGTGATGAGGGCCCTATCGTTGCTGTCATAGCAACTAAACATCTTCGCCGCGGTAACTTCCGTTTATCGCCTGCGGCATCACCATCGCGGAGTGCATCTGTAATCCCGGAGTTCCGTGCTTTCCAGGACGACGCAGTCCTCTGGATCAATAACATCAACAATCTCAGGACTCTCTATGCCGGGTAAGACCAACAATAATGGCTGATGGCCCTAAGCCACATCGGAGAACGTGCGGTGGCCTGGCATGGCTACCAAGGGTTATGGAAGAAGTCCTGGCTGGAACAGAGAGGGAAGTTCATCGCGGCTTTTGGCCCGCTTCCCCATGTCCATGCCAACCCTCCCGTGAACATGGACGAGGCTCTCGAGACACGACACGAAGACTGCCGCTGCACACAGCAGCCCATCTACAGAGGGCACCACAGACTGGCGTAGTATAGACACCAGCCGCTAATACTCTACTCCTGTGGACGCCTCAATCTCTGGGTCGGTAACTGCCGATGGAACAATGCTGCCGGTGGTGGGAAAAAACTCTTCATCCACAGCGAATACGGTTAATCACATTTATTTAAAAATACCGACATGGTCCTCATGCATGTCAGTGCTCCAGCATGTGGATGCGCCAGCTTCGGGAGTGTTAGATGCAAGACAGTTCCGCGAACCAACCTTGTCCGCCGACATCATTAAAAAGACGTGTACCCAGCAACTACACGAACCGGACGTGTCTGGTTATGCAAGCAAGGTGCTCCCTGCAGACTTGGAGCCATATTCACCAAATTTGCGATTCTAGCTAGACGACTCCACGGTGATTACGCCATTGCCAAAAAATTCCTCGCTCCAGAACACTCAGCATCTCGATGTCCCGGTCACCATACACAAGCTCGAGCAACCCAAGTATTCTGTCATTCCCGTGGGAGGACAGAATGCTTGGGTTGCTGCACGTGGCCCCTCAAGATATGCAGGTTTGAACCGCAAAGGAGACCCATCAGCAACAAAGCTGTTGGAGTGCGTGTCGAGCCACCGATCAGTCTGAGGGCTCATCCATGCTTCTTGGACGACAGGCACAGTGCACTGTGGCTCTCAGTTTGTCATTGTCTCATCGTTTCTTGAAAACTCGGCAGGGAAAACTCAGACTGGGGAGACGAAGTGAACGCCGTCTGTCACGACCGTTCAATTCTGACAGCTCACCATATCAAGTCGCAGCGCGACCGAGACCGTCAACCACTGCGGCAGAACCTCAACCGCCCATTATAAGTGTCTTTTGCAGCTTTGCAAGCCAAGGAGCAGAGTAGCGGTTTCCTACGAAGACCACCCGTCAAAGCCAATGCCGTCCTCCCGAGGTGTCTACGCCATGTATGCAAGTTACCACACACCGGGGCCGAGCCCTGCGACGGCCACCTCGACACAGTCAATGCCGGCCACCAGAAGCTCTCTTCACAGCTCATAAGGCCAAGTCGGCGCTAGACCGAGCCACGACTTGGCTTTAACTGAGTGAGTTTCTGTGAGTTAGAGACACTGGCAATTGTGGCCGAGTGTTATGTACAGCAACAAAGACCTCGCTGTCCCTAGGGCGCTCGCGCTAGGAGCGCAGGACGAAGAGAAGGAAGTCGATTAGCAGAAAGGAGCCAGGTCTGCGCGGAACCGCAGGACAGTGACAGCGTAAGGTGGAGGAACTGCCTCCTTAGAGGCCACTTTAAACTCTTGAGGAAATAGTGCAAGTAGAAGAGCTAGGTATCTTCTGCGCGATAACTTATCATTTTGCCAAGTAGGGAAGTACCCACTACGCCATAATTACCAGTGCCTCCGTAATGGTTTCAGAGCTACAAAGCATGCAGCCCTGTGTCATCGACGAGTGTGGTCGACGAGTGTCCAAGCACAAAGGAAATCGCCGACGCTCACGATCAAGGAGGCCTGGTGTAGGTTCAAGAGAAGCCTCGCCATCATCCCCCAGGGCGGACCACGAGAAACACTAAGCACAAGGGAAGGTAGTCACCATGGCGCACTCCGAGCAACTTATATTTGCTACTTTGAACGTACGTGGCCTTAGGTCTTTACAGAAACAAGCGCATCTTCGCAGACTTCTCACAAGAAAGCGTATAGATTTTGTCGCTCTGCATGAAACGAAGATTGATGGTGACGAAGAGACCGAAAGGGCCCTACGGCCTTTTCTGTCTGCCTATAACGTTTTCGTTTCGCGTGCCAAGGGTCTATCTGCAGGCTGCTGGTTGTTTATAAGAAAGACCCTACCCTGTTCAGCATTTGGTTATCAGGTTGACGGTGAGGGCAGATATGTATGTTGCGATTTTGTACTGCATGGAGTGCCATGGCGAATTATTAACCTGTATTCATTTAGCGAGGTTTCAAAGCGCATACAGTTTTTTGAAACATTGTCCAACCTAACTGACTGTGATCGGTGCACTGCACTAATGGGAGACTTCAACTGCGTATGTGAGCCTAATGACCGCTGCACATCTAAAAGTCACCGAGACAGGAGTCGCGAAGTATTATCTGGTATTATAGATAATGCAGGCCTTGTTGATACTGGCACATCGGGTCAGGCAATTTCGTATACTCGACTCCAAGGAAGCTCTTCTGCTCGACTTGATCGAATATACGTGTCTTCTTCACTCCTCTCCCGTGGACTTTACTGCAGCACTGAGCCAGTTTCGTTCTCAGATCACTGTATAGTTCTTTTGAAAATTGGCACAAACCGTCTAAATCACATTCGAACATTGTGGGAACTTTGGTAGCTAAACGCAGAGCTTCTACACGATCAGGAATTCATTAATCGTGTCAGAACGACAGTGTCGAATTGTTTTTCTAAGGGTCTGCATATATTCGCTGCTTGAGAGATTTTTATGCAAGAGGTTCGCACAATAGCCATAGAGATCGGATCTGTTAAATCATACTACCGGAAAAACCAGGAAAAGACACTCTTTAAAAACCTTTGTTACCTTTATGAGATAGAATGCGAAATGCCAGGCACGTGTGTCAGTGATATTTCAGATATTAAATGTCAGCTTCAAACGTATGACGCTGTTCGTTACAGAGGCGCACGTATTCGATCACGGAACAGAATGACTTTGAACTCTGAGCAGCCGACACGTCATGCTTTAATCGATGAGCGACGACACGCAGTGTCTAAGGTGATTCAGGAAATGTACTCCAATGGTGCTCTTGTAACAGACACAGCAGGAGTTATTACGCAGTTTGAAAACTGCTATGAACGTTTGTTTAATGCGCTCCCTGATAGCGCAGATGTCGAGCACAAGACAAGTTTTGTTTCTGTTTTAAACCCTCTGGAAGACGAAGATTGTACAGCCATCAGTGGCCCGATAGCATTGCAAGAAATTGAGCAGGCCATCGATCAACTGCCCTTGTCGAAAACTCCTGGTCCTGAAGCAATTAGGTGGAATTTTACAAAGCTTTCAAAACAATCCTGTGTACCCTATTGCTGGACATCTTTAAGATGACTTATGACATGGAGATGCTCCCGCGGTCTTGTTCAAAACGCCACACAGTTCTAATTCCGAAAAGTACTGAAAGAGAAAAACTTCGTTCAGTTGAGGACTACAGACCGATAGCACTCTTAAACGTCGACTACAAAATTTTTGCAAAAGTGTTATCACATAGATTACACTTTCTGATGTCGATCCTGATTTGTTCTCATCAGACGTGTGGAATTCAAGGTCGCTCCATACAGACCAATATACACATTGCTCGTACAATCCTCCAGTACTGCTAGAGTTCTCAAGAGCATCTCGCAATGCTTCAGGTAGATCTGGCAAAAGGCTTTGATCGCGTCAGTCATTCGTTCCTGTTTTCTCTTCTGGAGCATAGCAATATTGGCTCTGTCTTGCTCAAGGGTGTTCGACTTTGTTATAGTGAGTATTCGACTCGCCTAATTATCAATGGTCATCTCTCAAAACCTGTTTCTATTCGCTCGTCTGTAAAGCAAGGCTGCCCAATGTCTCTACTCCTGTTTGGACTTTACCTCGAACCACTATGCTTGAGCATAATACGAGCAAATCGTATCCATGGTTACAGCATATTAGGTAACGAAGTTAAAGTATTGGCTTATGCAGATGACTTGGCGTTCTTTTGCACAGACAAACGAAGTGTTGAGAATGTGTTATATACAATTGAAAAATTTCGTGTTGTACCAGGTGCTCGTTTATATGCCTCCAAAAGTCTAGGATTATGGTTTTGTACGTGGGGATGTACGCCGAGTCAGTTCGCAGGGATTAATTGGACTCGTATCCCGCCAAAGTATCTCGGAGTGCCGCTTGATGCATATCGATTCAGCGCACATTACTGGAAAGAGCGCGTCCTTAAGCTTGAACGTCAGGCCCAGACATACGTTCCACATCGCCTTTCAATCTTTGGGAGAGCTGAAGCCTGTAACAAATTTCTTGTAAGAAAGCTTTACTATGTGCTACAACTAATTCATTGCGCTCGGTTTTACATACAACGCTTTCATCGGACTTTTGCTACTTTTATATGCTCTTCCACTTTTGAACCAATGCGACGGGACAACATATTCAGACCAGTGAAAGAGGGCGGGATGGGACTTGTGCATCTCTACTTATGGCAAATCGTTTCTCGCTTTTTCTTTTTTCGTGACAGTTCTCATCCGATAATTCAATCATTCTTGCAGGTCACACTTGTTAACGCTTTACCTGATTTAATTGTTTCGTCTAATTTCTCTGTACGTCCATGTTTGTGGGGATTTATGCAGGAAGTGCAGTTTGCGGTCCGGTTCCTTAAAGCCCGTTTTTCAATTGAGTACTTGTACACAGTGTCGCGCAAAAACCTGTATAAGCAATTATTATCTATGCCTTTTCCACCTCCATTTTATCGTTCTTTGTATGTCAACCTTCCAGGCCACGATGTCCTCAAGCGCGTCCGCAAAATGTACGTTTCTCCGAATTCAAAAACCTTCCTTTATAAACTTCATTCAGAACCATTGCCTGTGAAGGCATGGCTACAGAAGAAAAGTATTTTTGTTTCTTCAGTTGACTGCCGTCTTTGTAACGTACCAGAGACAATAGAAGACTGCTTTATTAACTGCAAGGACGCTATTCTGTTCTGGGATATCCTTCAGCGAACTCTAAATAATTCTAAATTCGCATACTATACGTTACCTTCTGCCAACATCCCTGGATGAAGTGCCATTTGATATGTTCTTTCTTATGGGAATGCATAGCTTGTGGAAGACGCGCATGCAAGACCGCAACGCAGAACCAGTCACTGCATCAATAACTCATTTTGTTCAAATGACCATGCATCTAAAGGACATCTACGACGAGCTTGACGTCAGGCCTGAATGGTACCCCATCTTGGTGAAGTGTTCATCCCTACCAGCCATGCTGTGCAACACATCTTGAACTCTCCCTGAAACACTTATGTGCATCCCGTCAGTGAATGTGTATTTTAGGCTGACAGTATCATTTGGAGTGTTTGTGCGATTATTGTCGCTGGGTCACTGTAACAGCGCCTTATGCTATTTGCGAATTTCTTAGGGCACTGTAATAAATACCATGTATGAAAAAAAAAGCAGGCGTAGCTCAGTAGTAGAATGCTCGACTGCCACGCAGAGAGTGTGGGTTCGAATCCAGGCAGGGGACAAGTTGGAATACTCCTCGGTCGTGGTTATTTTTTCTAAAATTCGCAGCGATAGTGGTTACGGACGGCGGCGGCGGCGGCTGCAGCGGAGAACTACGGCGCAAAAACGACCCTTGATGTGATCTCATAACAGCTTACGCTGTAAAGAACAGCCGGCCTGCAGCAAAGGCGCTGTCTCCATGTCTCGTTCTTTACAAAATATACATGGTGCACCTTACCTTCACGGGTCCCACTTGTATAGGGCTGCGACGCGATCGTAGATGTCGAACCACGATTGTGGGTCCTGGTATGACGATCCGCAGAAGGTAGGCGGCTCTTAGGGCTGGTGCACGACCACGGTTGCCGGAGACCTTGTTTCCGTCATCATGGATGCTGGTTTCTTAGTAACCCTTTCCTGGTCCTTGTCCGAAACCGGCTTGTATTCTGGCGGGAGTCCTTTCTGTGTGCGGCTAGTTCGCCGGACTGGGGTTGGATCTATCCTCCTGGCGGTGTAGGCTTGGCTCACGGCTGGCTGTGCGCGTGTGGCACACTGACCGAGAAGCACCTCCACCGGATGTCCCGTGGTTGTGACGCACGCAGAACTCAAGGCAAAGCACGTAGAAAGAACACAAGCGACGTCAGGCGAATGGTTTACTGGGCGAACTTGCGCCGATCAAAACAAAACCAGTGTCAATGCACAGCGATAGCGACGTGAACAGTCGTTGGTAGCCCCGCCACGGTTGTCTACACTCCGCAAAGGACGAAAACCGGAGTAACCGCTGCAGTTAGTACTCGCGACCAGCGGTTAGTCTGGGGAGAGAGTAACTGAAAACGATGCGTGCCGTGCGCAAATCTCATGGTCGAAATGTTTCGTCCTTATTTTCAAAGGGACTAACTGAGGGATGAACGGTGGCATTTCGTCTCTCTACGCATCGCTGTTAGTCCCTCTGGCATATGCTTCGGCATATGCAATTGTTTTTTCATCCACCGCCGGTGGCTAAGTGGTCGTGGCCTGCTGCAGCGAAGCATGAGGTCGTGGTTGCGATTGTCTGTCGAAACCGCTACATTACATGTGGTGGTGAAGTTGCGGGGGCAGAGAGAGGGCAACTTTAATAAAATAAAGGAACCCCAGTCCTGCCCCACGGAAATCGAACGTTTGTGCAATGTGTCCTCGAGCACATCAAGGGGGCCCTGGTGGTTAGAATTAATACGGAGACCTCCGCTACATTCAGAAGAATTGGACACTGCGAATTCGACACAGGACAATAGAAAAAAAAAACACTGAAGCAAACAGTCGAACGGTCGAATCCGTGCTATCCAATATTTAGTACTATGAACCAATTAGAGTCGAGCTATGAATTTCTTTGATATATGCTGCATCGTATATTGGTCGAGAGAGGAGGTGAATTTGTGCAACTAAGATAAAAACACAGATAAAGCCTGTCACGCTTATCAACTACTGAGGGCACGTAAAACTTTCATGGACCAGTCAAGGGAAGCTGGTAGAGGTAGAAACAACTTTATTTTGGAGGGAGCAGGGGCAGTTTGCAAAAAGCACAAACAAGAACACGTCCGTAGGAGAGCGCTCACCCCTCCGGCTGAGGGGCGCAGACGGCGAACCGCTTTGTGTACCGAAACTCGCATCAAGTTAGTCACGGTAGGCAGTTGCGGTGCGTGCCTGCACGTGCAGCGCTGTAAAAGATGGTGCTTGTGTTTACTCTGTGTATTTCCGCGACCAAAAAGTAGTCCGTTGCTTGCGGGAGCGAAAAACAATAAATGCCTCGGTCGCAGCCTCGCGTCATAATATAGTTCTGATCAGCTTAACAAAACACGCTCGTAATTGCAGGGGAAACAATCGAAATGCGCGAGTCTGTGTTTTGTGTAGCTCGTTTGTGTGTCGGAGCGATACACCTCTCCTTTTCTTTACGGACTACTTGCGTAGCCTTCCCAGCGTTGCAGTCAGTGGTGGCGACAGGACGCTGTGAACATGCGGCAGAATTTTTTAGAAGTGTGCGCGCGCGGTGGTATTGTGAATAGGCTGGCCGAAGGGTGATGTTACTAAGATGGTGTTTTCTGCAAGCACACGGACACGCCGAACGAGCCCAACAGTGCTTTCAGCAGAGATCAGCGTAGCGAGGAATCGACAGCCCGCTGATTTTTCTATGGATTATCGGCTCGCACGCCACGGATAAGACCACGTGTTAGCAAGTACTCTTACGGCTCATCGGACTTCCTATCTCTTCTAATCGCGCGTTAAGTATTGCTCATTCTCCTTGTATGTTTTGTTAATAGGGTTTTCTTGCGTGGTTTTTTCTTTCTTTAACACTCTGGCCCTTTCGATTTTCTTACCAAAGAGGCACACGTGGGAGACGTTTATTCTTTTCGTTGGAATCTTACCTTGATCTTAGTGGTGTGTGTGTGTAGATCGTGCAGATGTAAAACATGCAGGACGTTGTAGCGCTCGTAGTCCTTTCTTTTCCTCCCATTGCATGCTTTCTCATGCCCCTAGTCTGCAGTGTTGTGCGTACCTATTGAGGTCATGTGCTTGTTATGCTGATAGTCTGTGTGTGCCTACTGCAGACGCAAGTTTATGAATATGAATCCGCAGCAGATACACGCAGGCTACTTTTTTTTACAATAGACATGGATGGATGGATGGATGCTATGAGCGTCCCCTTTGTAACGGGGCGGTGACTTGTGCGCCACCAGGCTCGTAGAACTTTTTCTTTCCACTCTTTAAATTTTCCTCATGCCTTTTAAATTTACTTCAATCAAATCGATAAAATCAATCAAATCGACCTTTTTCAAGCACCGCAGCGCCACCCGTGGGCGCGCAAGTGCTTCTGGGAAATGTGCGTACATCCAGCCGCCCAGCAGAGCAAAGCCCAGCCTTTCCAAGCGCGTCTTTCGCTCCGAGTAAGTGAGTGACATGGGAGCGAGGCCAAACGCATTTTTTGCGTGTTTTCTTTTGTAAGCAGGCGCATAGCTGCACGGGACAATGAAAAAGGAGGGGAGCAAGGGGGTCATTCGCGGGGGTCGGACTGGTCGTACGGGGTGTGCGCTGGCATGTCTCGTCAACGTAGTTTCCCGGTGTCTCGGCAGTGTATGTGCGTTTGCGAGTGACCATGTGCTTCATCTCCACTCCGCGTGTGCGGAGAACACCGAGATGTGGACGCTGTATTCCTGTGTAGGTGCTTGTGTGGGCATTCCAGTGTGGTCCTACGCAGGCAAATGCAAAATAGCGATGTGTTTGCGACGACGAAGTAGACCAACGGGCAGTGTGTGTTAAACAAACGAACTGTGCACAGTGCGTGAACGAAGTCTGTTGCGGATATCTCTTTCTAGGTACTGTAATTCATTGTTTTCTAATTAAACAGGTATGGTTTTCCATTTACCGCGTGGGTTTTTCCGGCTCATTTTGGTACCCCTTCGTGCTTGGTGCGTGTACTTTTCTTCTGTCCCGCTGGGCTCTGTTCCCGCTACTCGCTACTGTCGCTTGGTTCCCTTTTCAATAAAACTTCACTTTAGTAAAACCACATTTTGTTGACAGTGGTCCTTGATGTATGCTAGCTCCGCCGACGTGCCATGTCCAGCTGTGTCGGCGCACATGCGATCGCGTACACTTTCCTTCGATGCTCTGTAATCTTAACTGCTGCACGAAGAAGAGAAGATTTGCGAGCCCCTAGATGTTCACACGGACTGCTGTGTGTGTGAACATGTGTGTGATCTCGTTCTTCTGAAATGCCACTTTGTAGTTGTCATCGTCTGGAAGCACATGGCAAATTAGGCCATCATCAGTAAAGCAACTCAAGTATTCATTTGTGATTGTATTACAAAAGACATTTGAATTATGAAACGTGTCAATACAATAACAAACGTGTTGCCCACAACTTTCTGCAGAAGTAAGGCGGCAGACCATTTTTGTTTATTTAATAAATTATGTTCAAACCCTTCCTTTTTTGTCGTCATTTTCACCAATTGCTGCATGCAGCCAGAGGCCTAGGCCGATGGAGACGAAAAGCCATGTGATATTAAAGGATGAATCATTTCCCTCAGTGGAGGAACAATTCATCCCTGAAAACCAGGTTTTGCCAGTTTAAACTGTTCGACCAACAGGATGAACAGTTGCTCTGTGGGAAAGGGGGAGCATCTGCAGGGATGAACATTTAGTCTGGAGGGAGCATGTGTAATGAGGAAGGTTTAGTCCTATGGGATGAACATTTAGTCTGGTCGGAGCATGTGTGAAGAGGAACAGTTAGTCCTATGGGATGAACTCTGGGGGTAGCATCTGCTTGGATGAGCATTTAGCCCTTTGAGGGAGCAAGTGTGAGGAGTAACCGTTAGTCTCCTGAGGAGTAACTGCTAAGGGATGAACAATTCGTTCCTTCGCAGTTAGTCCCCGAGGGACGAATCATTGGTCCTTTAGGGAGTAATGGTTGTGGCAATGCATTTACCCCCCAAAAGGACGAACCACAGACCCCTTTTCGTCCTTTGCGGCTTAGAGTGTAGTGTTATGGTACTCTGCTGCTGATCCGAGGGTCGCGGGATCGAATCCCGGCTGCGGCGGCTGTATTTCAATGGAGGCGATATGTTGAGGCCCGTCTTCTGTGCGATGTCAGTGCACGCTAAAGAAACCCGGGTGGGCAAAATTACCCGAGCCCTCCACTAAGGCGTCTCTCATAATCAGACCTCATTTTAGGACGTTAATCCCGACATAACGACAACAGTCGTCGGTCGATGGAAAGACTGACTAGCAGCGCAATGCACCGGCCTTTATACACGCATCATAACGCGCTCTCGTATTATCTCTGGAATTCCAGAAGTCACTCAAGCGCACGAATTAGGCATGCAGTTTCAAGAATGGTCGACATGGCTCCCGAAGTGTCATGAAAGATAAAGGCGGCCTGCGTTGCCCGTAAGAGAAAGTCATATCAATGCTCCCCACAAACAATCAAAGCAAGTGCGCTATTCACAGGAAGGTTATAATGGCGTTCCCTTTATAAAACCAATAGAACCGCATACCGCATGTGTCCGTATCGTTCTAGTGCTGTCTCATATATATATATATATATATATATATATATATATATATATATATATCAGTAAAAGGAAGAGACATGTCGAAAAACAATGGTTTCTTAACGGTTCGGCCGTGGGACAGGCCTTCGTCAGAGGAAGGCCGGTCCCGCGTCCTAAATCTTAAGAAACCATTCTGTCTTTCAACGTTGTCTTCTTCTTACTGATATTATTTACCGACGCCCAAGAAGTTATTCATTGCATATATATATATATATATAGTAATGAAGAAGAAGAGCACGGTGCAGAGGCAGCAGCATCGTGCGGTGCAGCAGAGAGCTCGAGCTCAGAGAACACGCTTTGGAGATCCTTCAACCGGCAGATCCCAACTGGAACTATTGTTCCACGCCCGCGAAGCTTTCATGTGCTTCGTCGAGCTCACCTGAACTCTTGCGAGACACTCCTCTCACTTCTGCTTTCTACTTTAGCTGAGCCCTTCGCTCTAGCGAAAAGTCCTGCCAACATTCCCGGCCACCGCCAAAGAGCGAGTTTGACTTTTCCCTTAGAAAACTGCTGCCCGCACAGCATCCCTCTGCTGCTTGCTCGTTGCCCTCGTACTATTCACAGCAAGGGGGTTCTGTCTCACAAACCGAAGCTTTTCAACTTCTGCCAGCTTAAGTTGGAGTTGAAGCGTTTTCTGTTTCGCTACCTCTAGTTTCTTCTGTCGCTGCTCCAAGTGCTCCTCCTCTTTCCTTGATCGAGTTTGGCCGCCCTATCTTCCCGCACTCGAGACTCACGTTCTTCAATCCAAGGCCTCAACTCATCTTCTTCTAGGCCTATACGCAATGCCAGTGCCGTGAAATCCGCCGTGCTCATTTTTGATCTCTGTTTTCTAACTAACGGTTACCAATGTATTAGGAACAAATAAATGCAGCCAATCATGCAATAATCGGCTTCGTCCTGTCGCGGACGCCAATGTAAGGAGGAAGGAGGTTGAGAGAGAGGCGAAGACAGAAAGCTGTCTTTGAAACGAGACGCTTGGTTTTCGGTTCGAGTGATACCGATGACAAAACCGCCATCGGTGCAATGACAACGAAGCCGTTTATGTTTTTTTAAACAAACAATGTATTTAGAAATAAAATGATCGAGTAGAGAAAACAAAACATGCAAAAGAAATGCGATATGTTAGAAGCCATTAAAAGTTACACAGGCAGAGTAATAAAACGGGAAAAGTTCACCGGCGGGCAAGTTGGTGATCAACCGCTGCAGCAGGGCACTGCAGGAAGGCGACAGTCGAAGAAGAGGCAGCACTGACGGCGCGATGTCCGATGCCGCGGTCAGGAACGCTGCTCCCTGTTGAGGCCGTTGACACGGAGCGCCTTCGGCGTCTTGGGCTCGCTGAAGTGGCAGCCCGAATTGCCTGGCGGGAACGTCCTGGCGACGTTCCACCCACGCTAGGCCTGAAGCGAGAGGTGGTACGGCCCCAGGTGGGAGCCTGCTCATATCTCGAGTCCGCAACCCGACGGATCTCTGCTCCCGCGCCCTGGTTCCTTGGTGTCCCAGACACGTCTCCCTGGCTCTTCTCCGGAAGCCTTGGAAGTCTCTTCCGAGGTGTCACCTCCTCATTGGCCGAACGGCTTCACGCCACCACGCGCAATGACACACTGCTTCGTCGTCGTCTTCTATGATGGAGTAGGTGGCGCGCAATTAAACACATTACCCTTTGGCCTGCATGGCCACTTCACTCCATCACAGGTTTAATACCCCAAACCAGGTCTGGTTATGAGAAATGCTGAGTGGAGATCTCCGGATATTTCGACCACCTAGAGTTCTTTTATGTGCACTGATACTGCACAGCACACGGACCTCAACATTTTGCCTTGATCGAAATGGAGCCGCCGCGTCCGGGATTCGATGCCGCGACCTTGGGATCTGCAGCCGAGTGCCATAAGCCCTAGACCACTGTGACGGAGTGATATACATACATACATATATATATATATATATATATATATATATCAACGGTGAAGAACCAACCACAGATGCTCTGTATACATCACTGTTTCTGTGTCCCAGGTGTGGCAGCTGTTAAATGTCCATTGCATCCTCTGTTAAAGTAGGTAGAGTGAAAACGCTTTAGGATTGAATGCCGTGTTTAGAAACTGAACGCTGAAAAATGTTCTCTAATTGACAATCGCAAATAAAGAAATAGACAAATAACTAGATAAATTGGGCTATACGGAAAGTTGCAATTAAAGCATCAATAAATGAAACGAATGGCTTGATTTTGGATTGACTTCTTCAGCTTCTTGATGTTCATTGCCCACGTGTACTAATGATCTGTACCATACTTGAAAGCTGGTCATATGAAGCTTTAGTGGTTTAGTTCTTTCCTTCTGTTTGAGGTTAGTCTATTGAAAGGTTGAAATACTTAAGGTTCCTGAGGGCTTTGTTACATGATATCTTACCGTGGTTAAAATAGAATGATTTGTCCTAAATTAGAGACCAATGTGCTTGTATTCTGGGACCATTTGCTTCACCTAATCACCGAATGAGTAAGTAAAAGTTCATGAAAAGGGTTACCTGCAGCAACATATTACAACTCTCTCGTTGATCGTCATGTTCACCTGCTAGTGCGGAGCTCCCCTGTAGCAATTGATAAATGCCTGAGTAAGTGAATGTTGACTACCTGGCAAAAGTATTCCTTCATGCGGATCGGAAGCGCCGGTGTACAGACGACTCTCAGGGGAAAGCACACCAGGTGGGCATGTGACATATAAACTTATCCATACAATGAGACAAGTTAGCCACAAGAGACATACTGTTCTCAGAAATTGAACATGTGAAAGATGTGTATCGCGAAAGCACAATCGAAGGTTTATTTTGTAGATTCTGTGCTTACATAGAGGGACTATAATTCTTTGTAGGTTTCTGCCATAGCCACCTGGACGCCAACGTTCAATCTCAATATGTGTCATCATATCAAGGCGCTTATTCAGCCTTACTACGACGCTTTTAAACTAAAACTGGGGTTTATATGTTTCAGTTCCTAAAAAGAGCCCATGCCCTCCCAGGGGAAGTACATGCCCTAATGGCCAGCCCGTCACAAGTTGCCCTGGAAGCGCGCTTACTGCATGCTTCTGCAACTGCTGTAAGTAGACCGCCTAATCAAATGGAAAGACATATAAAGACACTTGAGGGTTACAGCCGAATATATTGGTTCGATTTGAATTTTCAGTAGCGACAGAAACATAATAAAACTCTCTAGCGTTTTGTGTGCCAATGCTACCATCTCGTTCTGATGCATGCATTCGTGTGCGACTCGGGAGAAAGTCGGCTACATGTGCAAAGTAAAGGGCATTTAACCCCAATCATAACAGCGATTTTGCGTTTCTCCTCCACTAAAAAGGCGGAGCCATGTCCGCGAGTTGCTCTCACTGCGGAAAAAAATAATACAGCAAAATTCCTTTCTTAAAGGCATGAAAAGTTGTGGGACTTCTTTATAACAAACGCACATTAGACTTGCAATTATTCTGCATGCTCTGGCGACATGGTAGCATCTTGGCTTGTACAGATGAGTCTCACATATTAATAGGGCACAATATTACGTAAATTTTCATGTTTGCTTTACTATATCCTCCTCAAACGTGAAAATGTGCACCAGTCAAATTTTCGTCAGCGTGCAATTCTCAAAGAAAGAGGATGACATATGTTCCATTTTGAAAGTAAACCAAAGACGACACAGCTTCATAGCTGAACAATCTACCATTCCTAGTGAACACACTCATTTCGAGTAAATATTTTGTGAGCGATAGATTCAAGATGTGAAATGCTCTCACATTAGTATTTGCACACGTCTTCCAAGGATAACAGTTAGTTGCAGTGATGGCATAACCACGTTAAACAGGACAAAGCATGATGCAATAGAACGCGTAAAAAAGGAGCAAGGACCGAACTCGCGACGTAAACCCGAGATTCTGTTACTTTCCCAGCAAATGAATATCTTTTGCACAAGCATAATTCTGCATGTAATCACGTATTTGTCAATCCTCTCTAATATAGCTTCCACAACCTCCTGCTACGGTGAGTATTGCACCGCCAATGGAGCATTAATCAACTTAACACGAGGAATAATTATGTCTGGATGGGCTTTCTGCAGAATCAATTCTTCCTGCTGATATCATGCAAAAAATGTAGAGTCAATCATTCTGTGAGGGTACGTTCTAAATGCATGATTGGCCTTGGTGGTGCCTCGAATTTCTCTAAATTTAGATGCTACTGTAGCAGAAATTTTCAAAATTTCAGTTTTCAAATTTAACTGCCAAATTGTCTGCGAGAATGAATATAAATAAAGAAGTATGTTTCGCGTTCTTTCTTGATCGGTGTAAGACGAAAGGGAAATGTCTTCACAGGAGCAATTGAATATTTATTCACATAGCGATTAACATTGATATCGGTGGCCTTGAGGCATTTGATGTGGATGCACCCACGTTAACGCCTGGTGACGTGACGCCTCCACCTCGACGTCTCTACCACGACCTCCAACAACCGTTTGGCATAGCTGAAGTGGTTGCCTAACAAGTGCACAGAGTGCACAGGAAATGCCGCGCGAGAACATTGTAAATACATGTCCACTTGCGCGACATTACTTTTCAACAGCATTGCCGAACTGTGGCGCTTAACGCAGCAGATTTTTTTAAGTCGGTGCATCACATTCACAGCAGAAGTGGGCAGGGGAAGACCACTCGTAAGCACTATGCCTTGGCGGCACCGTCACACGCAAGGAGTGCCTTGACGCATGCGCGGGCGAGGGCGAACGAGTGCATCGAGGGAGAGTGGAAAGTTGACCTAAGAGCACATGCAAGCTACGCTCACACAGCTTTAAGCAAGTGCGTGGAAGGCAGTGTCAGATGCAGTGACAGGCACCGTTGGTCGCTGGACGGTAGTTTGCGCGTTCTATTTCCACCGAGCCGGCGTCAAGTATTTTCCTGTTTCGTTTCATGTTATTCGTCCCTGTATATTTTACAGCGCTACTAAAGTGAGAGAAATGACGTTAGTGTGGACCTGAAACACTTTAATGTTAAGGAGCAGAGCCGGGCGGTCTACTTCAACATGTGGCATACTAGAGAGCAGCGGAAAAAATTCAGTCAGTTCTGCTCTCATCAAACACTGCGAAGAAGCGGAGTAGAGCGAGCCGGGTGTGCAGTGTAGCGGGTATGACGCTCTCCTTCGGACTGTCAGCGCTCGGGTTGAACTAGTGACTCGCCAAGAAAGTATGTGCTTTTTCTCTATCTTTATCTACCTCTTTCTTTTCCTCTCTCGCTGTGTTTCCTGCTCTCTTTTTTGCCGGCCCCGCCACGGTGGTCTAGTGGTTATGGCACTCGGCTGCAGATCCGAAGGTCGCGGGATCAAATCCCGGCTGTGGCGGCTGCATTTCGATGGAGGCGAAATGTTGAGGCCCGTGTGCTGTGCGATGTCAGTGCACGTTAAAGAACCCCAGGTGGTCGAAATTTCCGGAGCCCTCCACTACGGCATCTCTCATAATCAGAACTGGTTTTGGGACGTTAAACCCCACAAATCAATCAATCTCTTTTTTGCCGCATTCATGTGTCACTCTATCTCTGATTTCTTGCCTCTTTGAAAGTGAAGCTATCAGCAACTAGCTTGAATGTCTTCCGCAGGGTGCGCAAGTTTCGCGGAAAACATTCAAGACGTTGATAAAGATGGTGATAGTGCCTCGGTTAAGGAAAGGCCGCTGATTTCTGCAGCCCTTGCCGAGAGTACTGCTAAGCGTCCGTCTGGGTAAGAGAAAGGGAGTGAAATAGATAGAATTGAGAGAAAGCTCGCAGTGGAGGGCTGCGGAAATTTTGATCGCCTAGGGTTCTGTAACCTGCAATTACAACGCACAGTACAGGGACGTCCAGCATTTTGCATCCATCGAAAATGCGACCGGCGCAGCCGTGATCGAACCCGCGTTCTTTGGGTGGCCGCCCAGTTCCTAACTGAGTATCACCAAGCACGGAATGATAGCTTCTTGGAGAGGAGTAGCCGCGCACGTGCACGAGTCATGTGTCATCATTCAGTGAAGCGCATGTAAACGGTAGCATGACGTCATCCGGCGCGCAAGTGCTCCCTTACAGAGGATGTGCTCGCTTGTAAAGCCGGACGTTGCTGGTGTCCATAGAATGTGTCCACGTGCTTTTCTGATAAAACCCCACTCCGCTAACTCCGTTGCTCTTGTACTATAGCGAACAGAGATATACTTGCAGAGCGATAGCGAAGGCGCCTACTGCCGAGGACGAAGCCACTGGACTAAAGCGTCGTCGAGAAGCGGATCGTAAGCGATGCGCGATGAGGGGAAAGCCGAAACATTTTATATTGTTTTTGAAAGGCCGCATTTTCTGTGTCATATATATATATATATCTCGGTGTGGATCTTCCTTCCTCTGCCTGCACCTCTCTACCTTTTGCAGTCGTGTCTTCGCCGATTTCACTGGCCCTCCGCGCAAGAGGAAACGAAGTCTCAACACTTCTCTATTGAAAATACCGATGAATACGATATTTTCAATGAGGAATTTCAGCGATGAAGGAGCCTGCGCCGCTATGTTTCATGGCTGTGAACGGAAAAATCCCGCAAGGTCACTACTGTGTGACCCAACGCCGTGCTTCGTTGACTGGTAGCAAAATTACAGTATTTTTGTCTCTGCATTCGTTACATACCCTATGTTCGCTTTGACAATTCTCACGGTCGAGTATCGTTCACTCTGAATGGAAGCCTCTTGTCTGCAACAACAAGTACTGTCTTGGCGCATACTCCTGATTGTCGTTATCCGGAAGGCGCAGCCAGTGGGCGAAACTGGTTACATTGACTTCATATATTGACTTAGAAAATCGTACATTCGCCCCGTAAGCACACACACACACAGAGAAAATCAGCGCACATTGACTGTTCTCTATGGGCTCCTAAATTTTCACCATTCATGGCATTCGTGTACTCGCAACGTGAAGTCCATTTTCTTCTCTTTTTTCAGGATGAGCACCTGTGCAAGATGGGCTCCGGGGCATTCTTCGGCCTTGATTTGTGTAGTGGTGTTTGGCGGCATAATGGAGTATATGGCAGTAATAAACTTACTGAATGAAAAATGCATCTCTGTTATTGCCTCAATGGTTTTACTATATTATATTTTCACGTTCGACAAGTGGACAAGCGACAATTATCCTCTGCTCGACTGTAATGTACACGAACAAGCAACCCATCTTTAGGTGCTGACTTCGTAGTAGTAAGAGAAGTCAGGGCAGCCTTACTTGAACTTAGCGGAAGATCTGCTCCGGAGCTCGATAGGATCACGAACAAGGTGCTTTGCAATTTCGATGCAAACGCCATAGAATACTTGACTCGACTAATTAACGAAATATCGAAGAGCGGCGATGTCCCAAGCGAATGGGAGAACCCCACACAATTTTAATCCCCAATGCGGGCAGGCCTCAAGGCCTCGAAAATCTACAGCCAATGTGACACATCTCCTGCGTGGGAAAGCTTGCTGAACATAAAAAATTCAGTCTGTTAACTCCGTATCAAAGGCTTTCGCGATATTCAGTCCCAGTATTCCTCTCTTCTGTAGTGTGCAAGCTGATTATTTGGTTCTTGAGCAGGAGAATTGCATCTTGCGTAGATAGATCCAGTCTGAAGCCGATCACCGTGTGAGGGTGCAAGAGCACAAGGTTTACCCTCACATGACGATCGGCTTCAGACCGTGTCTATCTACCCAAGATGCAAGCCTCCTTCTCAATCACCAAGCAATCAGCTTGAAGACCAGGGATACAGAGCAATGCTCGGGCTGGATATTGGGAAAGCCTTTGATAGCTTCCTCTATACTTTAGAGGATTTCGAACTGCCTGGGACGTCACTTTCATCAATGCGTTCGAGCCTTTCCCAATATAAGGATGTGAACGCTCAAGGCAGGGGACCTAACATCTGATATGGTGAAGCTAGGTAACCGATGCACACACCCAAGAAGCTGTCATCCCCACTACTCTATTCAAGATCTTCATGGTAGGTGCGGTCCAAAAACTTGACGACGCCGAAGGCATTGAATATACCATTTACACGGATGACCTCACGACAACGTGTACTGGAGGCAGGGATGGAGATATCACTACCTTGTCGCTATTGTACGTTACACAGCGACAAGGACAATACTAAAGAGCGGTGAGACACAGCTCTAAGCAGTCTCACGTTAAAGAGCAGAAGAGAAGGCACGCGAAGCCGCTGGAAGGCTATTTTTTCAGTCCCAACGTTGGGGCTGCCCGCTTCGCGCTAGGAAAATAGGGACACCTCATGGACCTTAATAAAGTTTTTCCATCCATCAATGCATTCTACTCAATGTCACTGTAGCCCATGATAGCAGTAGCTTGACGAAATGTCGTAAGCATTCTCCTGCAGTAGCGATACAGCAGCAAAAATTGACTGCCACTTTTTAGCCACATATCGAGCAAACATTTGCTGTTGTTGTCACCATAAGGTTCAGTGTAAGCTGAGGTGAACAATAAGATTCTATCGCTGCCCGGAAGTGGCGCGTTCTTCTGTGAAGCCGAGCACACTCTATTTGCAGTGGGCACGAAGAGCCACAGAATAACCGAGTGTGCCATTAGCATTAGAAATAACAATTTTGAAAAGTAAGCATACCATAACGTGGCCTAAGTGAAGAAATCGTGGCAGCTACGCAGTTGATAGCAATGCAAAAACTAAGGAAACTCCATAACTGGTGTGGTTCCCCTTGTTTTTTTCCTCAACACACTCACTTTCCCTTCATGCTCCTTGCTACACTGTACTGTAGGCGGTTGTGTTATGCTTGCCCTCTCTCGGCTTCTCCTCGCCTCATCCTCACCCTCACATAATTGTTGATAATCCTAACCTACCTTTCCCACCCCTGCTGTTTTTCCTCTCAATCTCTCTCACCCTCCTTACCCGGTCCTCACTACAGTATTTTATACAAGAATATGCTGTGTTCTCCCTTCTCTCCTAACGCTCATATCAGTTCTCCTCACCATCATCTCCATTTCTCCCCCGCGCCCCTCCTGCCTCAGTTCACGTCATTCTTCACCTGCAACTCCATTCCCCATACTTCCTCGTCACTATGCTTTCCCAGTCTTTGCTGTTAATAGTGCTCATGCGCGGCTGTGTCGAGGTAATACCAGAAGGCCCGCCAGCTGTGGTATAGCTAGCTGCTAGACGAGGCGAGGTATTCTACGCCAACAGACATTTATACCCCGAACTAGAACAGCTCGCTTTCACAACCTGAGAAGTTCCTAACACTCGCTGGCACGTCAAAACACATGCTCAGTAACGGGTACGCCGCGGATGAAAATATTGGCAGGACTCATCGGTCCTTAATGAAAACATGACGTATTGACAGAAAGCCGCGTAGGAAATAATGTAAATGCCTCTATGAGAGGTTCGCTCTCGAGTTTTCTTTGCGCGCGAAAATGTGCACCCGTACTCCTGTTTCTTCAATTTTCAGGCAGTGGTTTCTCCGCATCGGCGTTATTTTTTCGTAAATCGTCAAGTTTGAAGAGAAACAGGGACGAATATAAGGACATAAATAAAACGTCACCATTAGAGTGGGACTTTTCGCCAAACGAAGGTTTCATCCCGCTCATCCCAGACTAACAATGCGACGGAGGCACACGCTTCCCTTCAGGCCTGCCCGTATCTAGTGAGTTTTGCTTTACGCGATAGCGTCAAAGAGATCTTTTCGCAGAAATTCCGATGTCGGCTTCTGTGTCAGCGTCGTTGTTTGTGAGCAGAAAAGCGGTGCTGTCCTTGAGAGAAAATTCGAGGCAGATGCAAAGCGCATTTTTACAGGTCTTGTTTTATCATTTCCACATCAACTATTTTGTGCGTGTGTTTATGTATATTTCATTGCTCATAAAGTATACATGTGCCTCTATATGTGCACACGTAAGCATTCACAGATTTTTGGTAGCAGTACGTGTGTATGGATACATTCACATGTGAGTGTCGCATATGCGTCGATGTGGATTGGTACATATTGTTGCACGCGTGCACGAAGAAGACGACGACTGATGGCCGTGCTCGTGGAGCAGAAGTGAAAAGACGAGAACAGAGACACTGGCGCTCCCATTTACAAATGGCACCCTCTAATTCATCGGGAAAGGGACGGTCTTCGTCTATGCCTTGGATTACGGAAATCAATCGCTACTAATGCTCTCTACCTAGCCGGTCGGTTCCTTTCCCTTCAGTGCAGATTCCGGTTAGTTACCGGTCACACGTTCTTGATGATCTACGAATACCGTAAAAAGCTGTAAAGACAATTCATACATCAGCCTTAATTCTTTTTCCAATCCTACTGGCCTAGTTTTCGCACTCCTAAGGTAGTCCACGTCCTGGCACTTATTGGCCCCCTAGACGTACGGTTATGCAATGTTTCCCCAAGTGGTGAAGAGAAAGCCTTCAAATTATCTTTGATAACAGGTATATCCGAACAGCGCTAGGCAGCCGCCTCGGGATATATTAGGCGGTCTGTTACAAAATCATTCGGAAGACTTACCATCAAACATGTCATTGATACAAATGCATGACAAATATAAAGTGTGTAGATTTGGGCTTGTTGGTGAAACATAACTGAAGTTATAATGAACCCATCGAATCAGTCAAGTCCTTGAAACACCTAGGCATCACTATAACTGATGGCCTTGACTGCTGTTTACACATTAGCAGCATCGCAGCATCTGCTAACGAAAAGCTAGGATTCTTTAAACGTCATTTACTAAAAGCTCCTCCTCACGTAAGACATTTAGCGTACACATCTTTCATGAGACCTAAACCTGAATACGCAATCTCCCGTCTGCTGCCCGCATGAAAATTACCTCATCAACGCCCTTGAATCTCTTCAGAATCGCGTTGCTAGGTTCATTGATTCAGCATATTCATACGACATCAGCACGTCGTCGTTAAAATGAGCCTCCAATCTATCATCTCTTTCGCGTAGACGTCGCATATTAACCCTACCATTACACCACGAATTTTTTTACAGTTCACTTGCCATGCGCCATACATTTCATCGCCAGCACGCGTAGCACATCGCACAGGTCATTGTTTAAATTCTGCTCGCCACAAAGTGCGCACTGTAAGACTTTCGTCTTCCTTTTTCCCTCGTGTGGTTGTAGACTGGAACGGCCTTCCCTACGACACTGCTTTCACAGAACGAGTGTCTGCATTTCTTTTACACTAACAATGTTTTATTTTTCAATCCCACCACCTACGTAATACCCCCTTTCAGGGTCTTTACAAAATAAAGAATGAATGAATGAATCAAAGAATACACCGCGCAAGACACAAGGACAAGAGGAGAGGATACACAGCGCTGACTTTGAACAACTTTTATTTGCGGAAATGCGGCCTATGTAATTTACTGGCGACATGCGTGCAAGGGGTGACAGTAAACACGTGTTGGTAACACATGTTTCTCTTTGTCATTGTGAATTGTACGCTGCAGTTACTTCACTCATGACAAATACACGACAAATCGGGAATTGCCATTTTTGCTGAAAGCTTTAATTGGACAATTTCACCAATAGCTGCTGATTTCTTGTTGGTATTCCTGGAAGAATTCCTGGCTGCTCTTACGGCCCTACGAATACGGCCTCACGAATATTGGGTACTTTTCATTTCCTTGTCCCTAGTCATGTAACGGTAATTAGGCTGGTATGGGCACTTGATCACAAAGGAATAATAATGAATGACAGATGCCGGAAGATGCGGACAGATTCGCGAGGGCATCTTTTAATGGTCCAACTGTGTCACTAACGCCAGCATCAGCACACATAACTTCTCCAAGATTTGGAAGGATACGACAAGAATCTAGAAATTCATTATTAAGGCTTTTAAATCGCTATCGACACAACTTATTCCGTTGCAATAGAAATGCATTCACCTCCAGAAAACTGGAAGTTATCTTTTCGCACTTTTTTTGGCACGTTATAACACTGAACATTTTATGCACAATGTGGGTCCGGCTCCAGTCGCCTTTCTGTACATATTGCGGAGAAGGCGAATCACTGCATCATTATTTCTTAAAATGTAGTCGCTAATCCTCATTACGAAAATACACGTTGAAAAATTCTCTTCATAGCATTATGTCAATCTCTCCGTCTCTAATAATCTGTCTTCCGTAGCCTCCTCATCAGGACATTGTCACGGGAACGTATGCTGTGCTGCTACTAGATTCATAATTTATTCAGGCCGGTTATGTTATAACCTAATAATTTGATCCTGATTATTCGACTTTGACTGCTATTCCATAGTACTTCTCACTTAACTCTTCATACTTCTCAAATCTTGGCCAATCCCCCAGGGTGGATATGACGAAAAGAACAGCAACAGCTGGCTACTTTTAAGCTTGCTTTCGCGACCTCAGTAAAAAGGCCTCCATCACATTCCTATTGTTGAGAGCATCGAGCACTCCCGTGCACTCGTGTTAGAGGGGTGGAGGCGCAGGGTATACGCTCACAACAACGGAACTACAAACGCTAGAGCGTCGTCGAAGCCATCGACTTTCCAGCCTCCCGGCATATGATATTGCCGTTGTTATGCCTGACGAAACCGCTCCGAGGACAGCACACAGCAGTCACTTGCAGCATTATCGAGTTCCACCGATCTTCCGCAGGAAGCCTGGAGAACACGTCGACGTGTGGCTCGACTACTATAAGCGAGTTAGCAAGTCCAACGGCTGGGATCCTGCCACTCAGCTCGCCCAAGTGGTGTTCCCAGTGACCGATACTGCACACAGGTGTGGTACGAAAACCACCACGACACATTTACTGCGTGAGACACCTGTGTTGACGAGCTGAAGGCCCGCTTCGAGGACTCAATGGCCAAGAACAAGCGAGCTGTACGAACGCTTCCGAAACGTGGGCAGCTGCCTGGTGCGACATGCACCACGTATATTGAAGAGGTACCGAAACTGAGTCAGATGGTCAATGCTAGAATGATGGACGAAGTCGATAAAGTGGGACATTAGTTGAACCGTGTGGGTGAAGACGTTTACAATTTTCTGATCGGTAAAAGTCTAATCCTCTATCTGACCTAGATCAGCGTTGCGGAACCTTTGAGACGCTAAGGGTGTGTCGCATTATGCGAAGTTCGGCCGAGTGACGAACGTTGCGACGTTAGCTAGTGTAGACACGAGCTCTTGCTTCGACTTAGCTTCGACTATCCGGCAGACTCCCTGAGGAGCTTTCTCGCTGTTAAGAGGTGTCATGTTTGACATCTGATAGGTAAATGCACGCCATGTGAGCCAATGGCAACGCCAGCATCGGCTTCCTGAAACCCAACGGTTATCGGAGCGGCCGTTTTACACAGAGCAAACCCAGAATCGGGGATGACGGCACGCCATCCGGTCGGAAATGCGGACGGCCCCCTGAACATCCGCACTCTCGACTGCCGGTGCCTCACCGTCATCTGTCTGCAGAAAATATTCACTACTGC
Source organism: Hyalomma asiaticum (assembly GCA_013339685.2). Lineage (NCBI taxonomy): Eukaryota > Metazoa > Arthropoda > Arachnida > Ixodida > Ixodidae > Hyalomma > Hyalomma asiaticum. Next base: position 103,638,370 of record CM023483.1, read on the forward strand.
AGAGAGAATTAAAAATTTGGGTGAATTGAAGAGCAACCATGGCGACCTGTCCCTGTGTCACGGGCCATATGACAGCGCTTTTGCAGCCGTCGTACACCATAGCGATATGGCCGACCACGCGGCCACGTTTGTGGCTTCACTCACAGAGCCACCGAAAAAACCAGATGATTTCGCGTTAGAAACAGCCTTCTTTAAAATGGTGAATCAGTTTCTTTGCGCAAGTGTATGAACGCCGAACGTTTGTGGGTGATTTTGCGAACCACATCCCTACTGTCGACTTGTGCTCAGTAGTTTTACTAAGCAGTGCCTCAAACTAAAGATTTCCGGTAAAAAATAAATCCCAAGAATGTTTTCTAGCGGTGGTGCCCTCTGTGAAAACAAATATGTGCGTTTTCGCGTTGGTTATAATGTTTTTCAAAAGCAGCACCACTAAACATTACAAAGTGGATATGCTTACCCTCTTTCGGGCGTTGTACAGGTTTACCCTCTCCTTGAGACCGGATTCTGTGAGCGCACACGCCACGACATTCGGGTATTCGGAGAGACACTTCCACCTCCCCTCCTACGCTTCCCCCTGCGCAATGAGTTCCCCCGCTTCTTGACAGCTAGACTATGGCGCAACCTCCACCCCGCCGAAAACATCGTGTATGTTGTTTTTTTTTTGTAAAGAAATATGTACAAAATGTTCGGAGATAAGGAATGTTATTACTGGTGACTGCAGCAGCTCTATAGCTCAAGCACTTGACACAAGAAGCGTCGAGTGGGAGAGAGACAGGAATGTATAGAGGGCAGCATTTACACATGTACACAGTTTGACACGATGCCTATTAGAAACTCCGATACGCGCTCCTGAGTGCACAGTAATTGTCTCTCTACTGAGGACACCTCAAATGAAACCCCCACATGGGAAGTGGAGTGAATGGAGGGAGTGGGAGGAAAAGGTCTCCCGCCACCGTCGGTGGCCTTCTGGTGAAAGGCGGCGGCTTCCCCCTAGTGCGGTGTGCCTCGCTACGAAACAGCCTACGATCTCGCTGCAAGTGCACACATACCGTTACCTGTAGATGTCCCATAGGCTTGACCAGCGAAGACATTCGTCTCGTCATTCAACCCACATACGACAGGAGCACCCCGACTGAATCGCACGCGGCGAAAACCTGCCCCCTGTCACCTCGCGGAACATATGGCACTACCAACGCACGGGGTTGCTCGGTTGCGCGTCCGGTGCAAGTGGACGCAGTCGCGCCCATACATACCCGTCAATTTCATGTCGGCACTTACGCTTCGTATACTCCATTGAACCTATCTGCTTATATGCAACGGCCTTGGATACGGAGCGATCTGAGCATTATTTTACACAACGCTGGAATTTGAGCTTCTGGTTACTCTTCCATTTCATCTATCTAAATCATGCAATGCTATGCTGCGTGACGTGAGGCCCAGGAGGCCAGCGACGCCTGATCCGCGTGGCACAGGGCATTTCAGCTGCTTTCGGGGCTACAGGTATGTCAACTGAGGGCCTCACCCAGTATTAATTGAATGACCTGGACAAAAGCTCTGTCTCTCTCCATCTCCTTGGCGTAACAGTACAAGCGTGCAGTGATGGGTAGCAAGCTCTCTCAAACTGGTCGCTTCATAAACTATCTGCGAGGTGTTGTGTCATAAGGTAATCGCACAATCACCTGACGCCCATATCTGCCTGCGCCCTACTCTTCTGGTCGCCACCGCCCAATGCCTTAATTAACCGCTGAAGCGATTTTGAAGCGCACACAATGCTTGGCCAGGCTTTGCCCCTTTTTCGAGGCTCGTACGAAGATATCTGAAAACTTTGCCCCATTTTTATGTATTTCCACAATTGATAATACACTTACCATACAACTTCTAGCCAATTCTACACAGCACTTCTAGCCAGTTCTCTTGTAGCCAGTTCTAGCCAAGAACTTTTGTAGCGTGGCTGTTAGTGCGTTAGGCAGTCAGCATTGCTCGCCGATTGTAGACTACTCACACAGAGATGGGATCGGTCCTGGTAGCGGATGCAGTAAAATAAATACTTAGGCGTGGGAAACATGAAGTACTCCTCGTCTAGCACGACCACAACGATAATAATAATAATAATAATAATAATAATAATAATAATAATAATAATAATAATGGCGCATAGGTTCCGATACTACCATTCCGGGCCGGGTTACCCTTACGAAAATGCCATATATGGACTGATATGAAAAAAATCCATATACGGTTATAATAAAAATTGGGCAAAGAATTGGGCCATATAAGGGCATGTACGGCCCTTATAAGGCCATACCTGCCCAATATTGAGTATATCCGTGTATGGGCACTCATATTTTTACAGTGTACGCTGTTAAGAGATCACAACGATGGCCGTTTTTGCGCCGTAGTTCTCCGCCGCCGCCGCCGCCAGTGTCCGTAACCGCTATCGCGCAAATTCGAGACAAACTAACCAGCACCGAGGAGGATTCGAACCCACACCCTCTGCGTGGCAGTCGAGCATTCTACCACTGAGCCACGCCTGTTTTTTTTTTCATACATGGTATTTATTACAGTGCGCTAAGAAATTCGCAAATACCATAAGGCACTCTTGCAGTGACCTAGCGACAATAATCGCACAAACACTCCAAATGACACTGTCAGCCTAGAATACAAATTCACTGAAGGAATGCACATAATTGTTTCAGGGAGAGTTCAAGATCTGTTGCACAGCATGGCTGGTAGGGATGAGCACTTCACCAAGATGGGGTACCATTCACGCCTGATGTCAAGCTCGTCGTAGATGTCCTTCAGATGCATTGTCATTTGAACGAAATGGTTGATTGATGCAGTGACTGGTTCTGCGTTGCTGTCTTGTATGCGCGTCTTCCACAAGTTATGCATTCCCATAAGGAAGAACATATGAAATGGCACTTCATCCAGGGATGTTGGGATAAGGTAACTTATAGTATGCGAATTAATGGTTAAATCTTTCTTTGGGGTTTGCTGAAGGATATCCCAGAACTGAATAGCGTCCTTGCAGTTAACGAAACAGTTCTATTGTCTCTGGTACATCACAAAGGCGGCAGTCATCTGAAGAAACAATAATACCTTTCTTGTGTAGCCATGCCGTCACAGGAAATGTTTCAGAATGAAGTTTATAATAGAAGGTTTTTGAATTAGGAGAGACGTACATTTTGCGAACGCGCTTTAGGACATCGTGGCCTGGAAGGTTGACATGCAAAGCACGATAAAATGGAGGTGGGAAAAGCATGGATAATAATTCCTTATGCAGCTTTTTGCGCGATCCTGTGTACAAGTACTCAATCGAAAAACGGGCTTTAAGGAACTGGACTGCAAAGTGCACTTCCTACATAAATCCCCACAAACACGGACGCACAGAGAAATTTGACGAAACAACTAAATCAGGTAAAGCGGGAACAAGTGTAACCTGCAAGATTGATTGAATTATCGGATAACAACTGTCACGAAAAAAGAAAAAAATTCACAGCATATCCACGGAGTGAATGATGATGAGTGGGCAAAGCTCCGGACGTTCATCGTAGATCGGGCCGAGTTCCGGATAAATTTAGTTTACGCGCGCGCTAAGAATCCTTATGGTTCAATTACGCACAAGTGAAATCTCCCACCGGCACTTCATTGCAAGTCAAGATCCAGTGCCTATATATATACCCAGGCAGCATGCAACGTGGGGCCGATATTGGTTTTATGGCGGCAAAGTTCGGCCCATCCAAGGCCTAACGTTGCGGACAGCCAGCCAGTATCGGCTAATCCGCCGGCAATGTCTGGCAACGTCGGGCTACTATAACCGGCTACTATAGCCCCGCCAATATCGGCAGGCCGTCGACTGTAATGCGCAACATGGGGCCGCATATGCCGCGTTACTGCCGACATCGGCTGAGGCGATGGCTTTCAACAGCAACTATGGCGCCGATTTTGCCTTTCTACAGACAATATGGGCTGGCCGACGCCATTTGTTGGCAACACTGTGCCAAGTATGCCACCTTAGAGCCTCCGTCGGCTGTGCCGACAACTTTCACCGCAAATATGGCGCCGATTTTGCCGCTCATCAGCATCGCCTGAGGAATGGCCAATTTGGCGCGATATTTGCCTAGAAAGATTATTTCACAGGAAACATTGAGTCATTGCTGCCGTCCTGGAGGCAACGTCGACTACAGCCGCAGCCTTTCATGGTTGATATCGCCCGGGCCTCTTTGGAAGCCTGCTGTATATAACAATTGAGATCCGATCGAGACAAGAATGACCGAAATTGACTTGAGAGATTCGACGTAAGAATCAGACGTTGAGCTTCATATATTCATGTATACGCGTTTCAGTGCCGGAACATAGCGCACGTGTGCTTCGAACAGCAGATATGACATTCTGTTCGCGCGCTTTGTTTTTCATAAACAGGGCACACAAAAAACATGCATATAAACTATTGATATATACATCTATAGGCTGTTTTGCGGGAACTTTGCGAAACAGGCTGGCGCGACAGTTAACATTAGCCAGAAGGATCGACAAGCATGATGGAAAATTATCTGACAGTGCATGTCAGAAAATTTAAATTCATAGAAATTGAACTAGTTCGTGCATACATCGATGGGCATAACCAGCACTCACATGTTCAAACAAAGATAAACAGTTGCAAGCGGCGCTATACTACTGACATTTAACAACCTACGGAAGGAAAAGGCATATGGAGGTAACAGCGCAATAGCGAGTGGACAAAAAAAGCTCTAGCGCAGACTTTATGGTGCGCTGAAGCGGAGATAAACTCGCCACCGGCGTTATATTGCTGACATTTAGCAACCTATGCAAAAGAACGGTATACGGAGCTAACAGCGCGACAGCGAGGAGACAATACTGATCTAGTGCTAACTCTATATTGAGAGGACCATGAAATACGTAGATCCCTTTGTATTGCAAATTCTAATGAAGTGCTCTTGTCAAGACCACGACATTTGCGAAAAAAGCAAAAACGAAAAATACCAAGCAGTCATATGGCAAGCATTTTTTCATCTCAAAGGTGGCAAACAAATGCACACACCTATAATTGATATAGAGAGAGCTTTTCTGGTGAGTTCTACTAGAGTGCATGTGATCACAGTGTTCTTATGCAGGCGATCTGCTTATCTTATGTTATATAAAAACAGCAAGCATGCACTGAAAAAAAATCAGTTGAAAATCAAAGCTCTCTTCTGTTCCCTAGTTTCTTCATACGTTTGAGGAGGGTTACAGCATAACCAGCCGTCCTAAGTCAAGCTGTTGTTGACCACGTGGCCCTCCACTCCATTTCATCAGTGCGTTCGCGAAACTAGTGCATTTCTTTCAAAAACAGCTCCAGTACAGCTCAACGCATGTATCGCAGCTCGCATAAGCTCAGCAACAGAAAATAATTGTCTACTGGTCGGGTAAACTTATACCTCCCTTTTGCACCTCCATGCTCTCTACTACCACACAGATACAATAGGCTAATAATTCCTTAATATGTCCACGCCATTGCGTATAATTCATGCTTTTTTTTGCTTTTTTGTGTAACGTCCGTTTGTGCGTTCTTTCCATATACATCGACTTCGTTTACACATCGGCCATCGGTTACGTTGTACTGGTTAGATGAGCAGAATATATCGAGCTTGAGTGCATGCTCTGTGCAGTGTGTCGGATTTATCACTGACGTTCGTATGAGACTATGGCGTTGATATAAGCACACATGGGCGTATTCTGATATTTGACACCTAATTTATTTATAACCAATAAGGGCAAAAGAAGTGAGCGTAGAGACAGAGTCATCGCAGTATTTCTTGTCGTGCGGAAAGGCAGCACGTGCATGTCTTTCGTGCACTGAAGAAAATGGCAGAAATTCAAGCAGAATGGCGGCGCCGTGCGTCCTCGCTACGTTTGTTGCATGCAGTGCAGCATTTCGCTCGCGTTTTTAGCTAGAGTGTGTGGTTCAGCCTCTGCGAAATCCTGTGTTACAAGTAGCTGGCAAGAGAACACATGCGTACCAGCATACGCCACAGGCTGCACTGAGCTGCACTTAACAAATGCAGTCCCGGCGGGTGTCCCCGCCATTGTGCAAAAAATGTTTGCCCAGCATAAATGCTGTCTTCCACGTTTTGAGACAACTACAAAAAAAAAGAAAGCAAGAAAAACGAGCGTGCTCTGCCGAGAAGCAACCTAGCACGTGCTAAGCCAGCAGCAACTAAACATAAAAAAAAGTATGTGGGGAGGGGGGCGCGCCTCCCCTTCTGAACTGACCACCATTGTCACGGCCCCCTCCATGAACATCCACTGTGCTCATCTGCAGTTTGGAAAGAAAGTGGTTCTGAACCTGCTTTTGCTGGCGTTGGCTGCCTTTGGAGGGGTAAACCACGAGGAACTTTCTCTCCGCGCTCTCTCGTCGCGGCTGCATTGCTACCAACGTGCAAGGTGTAAGAACGACTTTCAACGGCTCCACGCACTCTGTCTACGCGTATATCGTTTATCATGTACCGCATTTATCGATCATTCAAGTTGATTGCGCGATTCCTTGGCGAGTGTACCTCCTAAGACAATGCCCATCCCGACTGTGACATCGGTTGTATATGAACACAAGCCTGTGACTTTTGGTGAGACTGCAGTGTCGTCGCCGAATTTGTATTGCGGACTCACAGCTGTAAAGTGCAGAGCGGATGCCAAAATTCGGTAAGTTGCTGGCCAGTTTTCAAAATGGGACGTAGCACATATTGTTGTGATGTTAAAGCACCGGTTCCACTTTATATATTATTTGTGTCGTGAGGTGCGTAGGCTCTTTATTTTCGAATAAAGAGCCTACGTACATTGTCCCAAAGCAGTTTTACTTCATGTAGTTAATCCTGTGCTTGTATCAAACAACACCCTCTGTGTGGTGACTTGCAGTTCTCGTAACATTATCTTTTCTTGCCCGTATTTTTAAAGGTAACGTGATACCGAACACGCGCTCCTTGATGCAGGACACGTGCGGCAGTTGGGCACGCGATGGCATTTTTAAAGTAGCCTTGAAAAGATGTTCCTTGTCTTATATCTGCTTATAATTCACCTTGCACCTATCATTTAAGGAAATGTTTTCCTAACGACCCCATCCCTGGGGTGTGTCGTGTTAGCTCACGTCTACATGTTTTCCTTTCCGATGTATGTCAAAAATATTAAATTTATTATAATGGAAAATGCACCTATTTCAAGTAATATGCCACTTTTAAAGTTGCTTTGCAACAGAACCTTCGCTCACGTTTTTTCCCCTTGGGTATCTAAAGCGACACGACACCAAGATCTGGGGGTTGGATATTGAACATAGATTCATTATATTTAAAAGGACAACTTTGTTTTTGTTTTGTTATTTTCTAAAGTAGTGCCCGATTATGAATGTTTCTGACATTTCTTGAACTTCCGCGTTTGTTCATTAGCCGCACATAAGTTGCACGCAATTATAGTATAGTTCTGATGTGCTCCACAGCTGTGCTAAATATTCACGCCTTTTCCCGCAAGTTCCACCCTTGCCGAAGCTTTTCGACTATGACGGTGCAACACGAGAATAGCACATTATCAATGCAGAGTTCACAAAATAAATGAAATAGTGCTTTTCCCTATAAACCTCTCTTGTTGTGTTATTTGTTTTGTTTAGAACGTATTAATAGAAAGTACAGAGGATCCACTTAGCCACACTTATTACTGTGTTAATGAAGCTTTCGCGTATGCATGAGAGCCACATTTACACAAACTACTGTTGGTCCTTCGAAAATGCCTTCATAGCCCTTCGAAAATCTGAAAACAAAAAGAATAAAACTATCGCAATCCAAACGGCGCGACACACGTGGGGTAAACTACAAATACCATAGTGGCTGTGAACGGTCGCGCAAGGGGTTTCCCGATGTCGGCGGGGCCGACAACACGCCAAAAAAGCCTGAATGCTCGCAACATCGGCCAATGCTACCTAGCCAAATCCGACCCATTCTGGCTGGCCAAATTTCGCCCACGCTGGCTGGCCAAATTTCGCCCACTCTGGCTGGTCAAATTTCGCCCACTCTGGCTGACCAAGTTCGACCCATAGTGGCTTCGCCACAGTGGCGCCATTCTGGCTGGTCATCATCGGGCAGATGTGGGTGAAAGTAGCGCGAGCGCGATTTGCCGACTTAGGCCCGATATCGCTGCCGACTTTGGCCGACTTCACGCCTACATAAGTCCTGTGTTGGCGTGCTGCCTGGGTATATGGGTGGCCGGTGAACGGTTCTCTAGCGCAAGCAGTCGGTATTTTCCAATCAAGAAACTCGCTAGAAGACGCTGCCTGCGCCAACATTGTCTCTCGCGGGTGAGGGCGCGTTCTCCTTCTTTGCGAGCTGGTACAGCGTTCATCGAACAAAGAGCGTTTCCATAGTCAACGCACGCCTTTCGCTCTCTCTCTCTCACAAGACAGCAGATGGAAGAGTGAGAGAGCTCGCGCTTTCCCTCGGCGCGTGCCTCCCGGCGGCGCGAGGTGGCTACATACATACTACTACTACTACTACTACAGAGGAGCGAACGACCCCCACCTTAAGGAGCTTCGCCCCTAAAAGCGCGAAACGATTTGCCATAAGCAGAGATGCACAAGTCTCAACCCGCCCTCTTTCACTGGTCTGAATATGTTGTCCCGTCGCATTGGTTCGAAAGTGGAAGACCATACAAAAGTAGCGAAAGTCCAATGAAAGCGTTGTATTTAAAACAGAGCGCAATGAATTAGTTGCAACACATAGTAAAGCTTAAGAAATATGTTGCGGGCTTCAGCTCTCCAAAGATAGAAAGGCGATGTGGAACGTATGTCTGGGCCTAACGTTCAAGCTTGCGGACGCGCTCTTTCCAGTAATGTGCGCTGAATCTATATGTATCAAGCGGCACTCCAAGGTATTTTGGCGGAATACGAGTCCAATTAATCCCTGCGAACCGACTCGGCGTACATCCCCACGCACCAAACCATAATCCTAGACTTTTGGAGGCGTATAAACGAGAACCTGATACAACACCAGATTCTTCAATTGTAAATAGCACATTGTCACTACTTCTCTTGTCTGTGCAAAAGAATGCCAAGTCATCTGCATAAGCCAATACTTCGTTACCAAACTTCGTTACCTAATATGCTGTAACCATGGATACGATTTGCTCGCATTATGCTCAAGCATAATGGTTCGAGGTAAAGTCCAAACAGCAGCTGTGGAGACATTCGGCAGCCTTGCTTTACAGACGAGCGAATAGAAGCAGGTTTTGAGAGATGACCATTGATAATTAGGCGAGTCGAACACTCACTATAACAAAGTCGAACACCCTTGAACAAGACAGAGCCAATATTGCTATGCTCCAGAAGAGAAAAGAGGAACGAATGACTGACGTGATCAAAGGCTTTTGCGAGATCTACCTGAAGCATTGCGAGATGCTCCTGAGTACTGTAGCAGTACTGGAGGATTGTACGAGCGATGTGTGTATGGTCTATATTGAGCGTCCTCGAATTCCACAGGTCTGATGAGAACCAAATAGGATCGACATCACAAACTGTGACCTATTTCATAACACTTGAGCAAAAATTTTGTAGTCGACATTTAAGAGTGCTATTGGTCTATAGCACATAAAGGAACGAAGTTTTAGGGGCGAAGCTCCTTAGGGTGTGGGTTCCCTCCTCTGTATGTATGTATGTAGCCACCTCTAGTTTAGTTTATGAACGGCTCAATAGATGGCGTTGTGTGTCCAGGCTGCTACCTGGAAAACGCATCATCATCATCATCATCAGCTACCTCTTTCCCGAAGCCATGCACTACGCCACGAAGCGCACATGGAAACATGCACCACGATGACACTAAATACCCAACATTAACGAAACACTGCCCGTTTCTAACGATGATGATGATGATGATGATGATGATGATGATGATGCGTTTGTACTAGCGCGTTACGGCGCGTGTAAGAAGCTGGTGTAAGACGCTGTGTCTCCGCCTTATACTCTTTCAGCAGTCATGTGATGGCGTCGGCAAACGCGGTGCGCGTTCCGGTCTGTGTAAGGGTCTGCGTAAGACGCTGTGGCCTCTCCCCCTTACTAGAGTGTACTGCACGTTTCTAACGCGTTTGTGCTAGCGTCCCCTTAAACGCGAGATCCCAGCGTTCGAATACAGTGTTTCTCACGTCTTTACATGATGATCGACTGGGCGAACAACACGGAAGATTCACGGTTTACCGATGATTCACTCCGGAGCTTCGTCCACTCATCATCATTCCCCCCGTGGATAAGCTGTGAATTTCTTTTTTCTCTTTCAGTACTTTTCGGAATTAAAACTGTGTGGCTTTTGCAAAAAGGCCGCGGGAGCATGTCCATGTCATAAGTCACCTTAAAGATGCCCAGCAGTAGGGGACACAGGGTTGTTTTGAAAGCTTTGTAAAATTCCGCCGCAATTCAATCAGGACCAGGTGATTTTGACAAAGGTAGTTGATCGATGGCCTGCTCAATTTTCTGCAATGTGATCGGACTGCTGACGGCTGTACAATCGTCGTCTTCCAAAGGGTTTAAAAGACAAACAAAACTTCTCTTGAGCTCGACATCTGCGCTATCAGGGAGCGCATTAAACAAACCTTCATAGTAGTTTTCAAGCTGAACAATAATTCCTGAGGCATCTCTTACGAGAGCACCAATGGAGTACATTTCCTGAATCACCTTAGACACTGCGTGTCGTCGCTCATCGATTAAAGCTTGACGCGTCGGCTGCTCCGAGTTCAAAGTCATTCTGTTCCGTGATGGAATACGTGCGCCTCTGCAGCAAACAGCGTCATACCTTTAAAGCTGACATTTAATATCTGAATTGTCACTGACACACGTGCCTGGCATTTCGCATTCTATCTGAGAGAGGTTGCAAAGTTTTTTAAACAGTGTCTTTTCCTCATTTTTCCGGTAGTATGATTAAAGAGATAGTATCTCTATAGCTATTGTACGAACCTTTTGCTTAAAAACCTCCCAGGCAGGGAATATATGCAGACCCTTAGAAAAACAACTCGACACTGTCGTTCTGACACGATTAGTGAATTCCTAATCGTGTAGAAGCTCAGTGTTTAGCTTCCAAAGTTCCTACAGCGGTAGAAAGTGAGTTTGACGGTTAGTGCCAATTTTCGAAAGAACTATACAGTGATCTGAGAACGAAACTGCCTGAGTGCTGCAGTAAAGTCCACGGGAGAGGAATGAAGAAGACACGTATATTCGATCAAGTCGAGCAGAGGAGCACCCTTGGAGTCGAGTATACGAAATTGCCTCACCCGATGCGCCAGTATCAACAAGGCCTGCATTATCTATGATACCAGATAATACTCCACCACTCCTGTCTCGTTGATTTTTAGATGTGCAGCGTTCATTAGGTTCACATACGCAGTTGAAGTTTCCAATTAGTACAGTGCACCGATCACAGTCAGTTAGGTTGGACAATGTTTCAAAAAACTGTATGCGCTTTGAAACCTCCTTAAATGAATACAGGTTAATAATTCGCCATGGCACTCCATGCAGTACAAAATCACAACATACATATCTGCCCTCCCCATCACCCTGATAACTGATTACTGAACAGGGTAGGGTCTTTCTTAGAAACAATCAGACGCCCGCAGATAGACCCGTTGCATGCGAAACGAAAACGTTATAGACAGAAAAGGCCGTAGGACCCTTTCGGTCTCTTCGTCACCATGAATCTTCGTTTCCTGCAGATCGACAAAATCTACACAATTTCTTGTGAGAAGCCTGCGAAGCTGCACTTGTTCTGTAAAGACCTAAGGCCACGTACATTCAAGGTAGCAAATGTAAGTTGCTCGGAGTGCGCTATGGTGACTACCTTTCCTTGTGCTTAGTGTCTATCGTAGTCCGCCCTGGGGGATGATGGCGAGGCTTCCCTTGAACCTACACCAGGCCTCCTTGATCGTGAGCGTCGGCGATTTCCTTTGTGCTTGGACACTCATCGACGACTCGGCTTCCTAGTCACACTCGGTGCGTCACTGTCCTTGCTTGAAACGGAGCTGTACGTCGCCCGCCTCTTAGGAATTGTAGCCGCTTCAGTACAAGGCATGACATCTTCTGACGTAGTACCGAGATGTAGAGGCTGCTGCGTAACTGACGCACAAGTCTTTGAAGTATCTTCAGCGGCGCTCTTCTCAGGAACGCTCCCCGTTGTCGCAGGCTGCTCACAACACTTTTGGTTCAGGTTCTTGCACGGATCGCTTGGACCTTGGCTTCCTGTCACATCGCTGGTTAATGGCCTCGCGCCTTCAGGGGGCATCTTGTTGATTTCATCTTCAACTGTGGCCGACGGAGTGCCTCCCGTCGCATCCATAATATGCTCTTGAAGGCTCTCATATTGTTACGGGTCGCGCTGTCGCAGTCTGTTGGCGTCGGTGACAACACAGTCTTCAGCTGAATGACTAAAACGTTGACAGTCATCACAGCGAGGAGTCCTGCAATTACGCCGGATGTGCCCGCCCTTCTTGCAGCGCAAACATAGGGGTGGACGGCCAGGAATCAACACAAGGCTCTGTGATCCACAGATAGCAAGGACGTGAGGAATATCGCCCACTCTGACACCATCAGCAAGGGACAACACCACATCACGATTGAGCTTCCGCGTTCGCTCCATTTCCGTCACTTTCCAGCTTGCAGCTGATATGAGCTTCACCTTTCCGAAAGCCTGCAGTGCTTCCCTAATATAGGCGTCTTCGAAGCGTCCAGGAAGCCATAGCAGTTTCATCTTCAATTCTGTGGGCTCCGGATCAATCAAAAGGCATCGGCAATTTTTACAAGAATTTCACCGCGTGTGACAAGCTTTGTTTTCGTCGAAATCGACTTTCACGAGACCATCCATATATGGGACATTTGAAACTGCCATACCGACCTTATTTCCTTTAAATTCATGACATCCCGAAGAGCATCTCTGAAGTCTTGAACCCGGTAAGGCCGAGAACCAGCTTACCGGTGGGAAGTCTAGGAAGCACAATACAGTAGTCATTGCTGCGGGACGACGCTGGAGCAGCACATCGGCCCAGGGCCGATGAATCCTTTGTGGCGGAGAACATGAAAAACGCGACGCCTCTGCTTGAAAAATCTTCGATAAAAAACCCACACATGTATAATGTCTGCTGAGGAATCTCCTTAACAAATGTAACGTTACGTGGCAGAATAATAATACGCCACTACACGCAGGGGAAAGTGGATTGCATAGCGAGTTCGAGGAGCCATTTGAAAGAACACAGGGCTGCACGGTTTGTAGCTATGAACCCATTACAAAGGCATCATCAGCATCATCATTATGAAACAATCTTCTTCAACATTTCCGTCATCATTATTACGAAGTGCTGCCCTCTGAAGCAGATTTGTGGTTTTGTCGTATCGTGCCATTCATCACGCGGCAGGCGACGTGCGCAGCCCCGCCAGCAACCAGACTTGGCTCTTCAATATACCTGATGGTGCCTCCTCGTAAGGCGCTGACCGCAGCTGAAAAAGCAAAACGCAGATCTACGCGCACGGCTGCAGTAAGGCAACGTCGGACACAACAGACAGCTGTGCAGAGAGAAGCCCAAACCGCAGCGCGCCGTCGACTCCGGGCCGAGTGTTCGGTTCGTTCTCGGGAAGACAACGTCGAGACAACCTCTAAGATGTGCAGTTATACAGATTTGCACGTTACCATACCGCAGTAATTGTGGCGTAGTGGGTACTTCCCTACTTGTGCACTGAATTGTGGTATTGCTCATTATATTATTTTTTTGTTAATATTTCATGCGCTGCTTTCCTTGAAGGTCACTTTGGTTGATCGGTTTTAAAGGTAGTTCATGGATGGCCTGCTCAATTTCCTGCGATGTGGTCGGGCTATGATGGCTGTGCACTCTTCGTCTTGCAAAGGGTTTAAAAGAAAAACGAAGCTCCTCTTTAGCTCGACTTCTAGGCTCCCAGGGAGCGCATTAAACGAACATTCATAGTACTTTTCAAACTGCATAAGCATTCCTGCTGTATCTCTTACAAGAGCACCATTGGAGTACATTTCCTGAATCACCTTTGTCACTGCGTGTTGTCGCTCATCAATTAAAGCTTGACGTGTCGGCTGCTCAGAGTTCAAAGTCTTTCTCTTCCATGATAGCATACGTACACCTCTGTAGCTAATAGCATCGTACTTTTGAAGCTAACATTTAATATCTGAAATCTCACTGACACACGAGCCTGGCATAAAGGTTGCAAACGCTTTTAAAGAAGGTCTTTTCCTCATTTTCCGGTAGCATGATTTAACACACCCGACCTCTAAGGCCATAGCGCGAACCTCTTACTTAAAAAGCTCCCAAGAAGCGAAGATATGCACACCCTTAGAAAAACGATTCGATACTGTCGTTCTGACCGTATTAGTGAATCCCTGATCGTGTAGAAGCTCTGCTTTTAGCTTCCAAAGTTTCCACAGCAGCAGAAAGTGAGTTTGATGATTCGTACCAATTTTCAAAGGAACCATACAGTGGCCTGAGACCGAAACTGCCTCAGTGCTGAAGGAAAGTCCACGGAAGAGGAGTGAAGAATAAACATATATTCGATCATGTCGAGCAGAGGAGCACCCTTGAAGTCGAGCATACGAAATTGCCTGGCAACATATGCTAGTGTCAAAGATGCCTGCGTTATCTGTGATACCAGACAATACTTGGTCAGTCCTCTTACGCGGAGTTTTATATGTGCAATGGTCATTAGGCTCACACACGCAGTAAAGTCTCCCATTAGTACAGTGCACCCATCACATTCAGTTAGGTTGGACACTGTTTCGAAATACTGTAGGCGTCTTGAAACCTCGTTAATTGAATAGAGTTTAATAAGTCGCCATGGCACTCCATGCAGTATAAAATCGCCACATAAATATCTGCCCTCCCCTTACAGTAATTTCCAGTAACATTAACTTGGCTGTCACAGGCAGTTGTTACTAGAACCTACCAATAATAAATGGAATGTCTACCAGAGGTATGTGTTCTTCTGTACCAACTGCTTGTTGACGTTCTCCAAAAATTGGCCACCAACATTAAGCAGACGCGTGTTCATAGGCTGCGTTATTACTTTCTACCAGTGTCTTATGAATTTTTTTTATTTTGATGCCCTAGGAATATATCGCCAAAAGGATGTATGTCTCTAGGCTTTCTGTAGGTCATCTTCTAAAATTTGTCTCAGTACACCCTTTTAACAATTGGTTAATATATCTAGTGAGGCATGTTCATGCACACACTGTTCACATTCTCAGGATGGTCTACCAACATACATTACCCCGTGACAGCTTGTGTCGATAAATGTGAACGAGTTGTACAAACAAGCGTAAGCAGAATACATACGAACATGTAGCAAAAGGAATAATTTATTACCCTTCATTGGTACACATTAGTAAGAATAGCAGACAAGCGCATTTGGTAGTAAACTTTAAAATAGGCAACTAGAGCAGCCTCTACTTAGCACGAGGTGGCTAGAGAAATACGCAGATGAATAAAATACGCAGATCTGTTTTAGCCTCACAAACGCGTTGGCATAGAAGTATGACTTGTTATCGAGTATTTCAACTATGAGAAAGCTCATTAATTGATAAAAAAGCACCGCCATATCTACAAAGTACATGATATAAGAGGAGTTTCCTGGGATGTGATCGGGTAAGCCACGAATCCTCCGTACACATCTCCTACCAACATATATAGACGTGACAACGTTGTTATACGTCAGGTAGCGACCGCTTTTGGCGCTTGGCTGCGGCATCCTGCGCCCGCACTTCTTCGGGGTTCTCTTGCCGCCGCTTCAGTTTTCCCTGTACTTCGCGACCTGTGACCGCAGGGTCCGCTTGACGGCGCGCCCGCTTCGCTGGCCCGCAGCTCCGGGTTTGCTTGACGGCGATCCCTCTTCGTTTGTGCTTCGCTGGCCCGCAGCTTCGGCTTTGGTGGACGGCGACCCCTGTACGCTTCTGCTGGCTAGCCCGCAGCTCCGGGTTTGCTTCACGGTGAGCCCTCTTCGCGTCGACCTCCCAGGCTGTCACCGCAGGATTTGGACGGCGGGCCCGAGCTGCTACTGCGTTGCGAGCCCGCCATGATGCTGCCTAGGCTTGGGCAGTGTTCATCAACTGCGTGAGCTCACGACGAAGAGAAAGGAAGCGCATGTGTTGAGTTGTGTACGACGCCTTCAGCGGCGCCGCCATCTAGTGAGCATTCTTGAAATCACCGAAAAGCCGGCGCCTTGAGCGGCGTGTACACGCCGCTGCCGTCGCCACCGCCGCCGGAGAAGGCGCGAGCATAAGAAGCTTGCCGAGCAAGCTCCTAAATAGAAAACAAAAAAGACAGTGTCATACAACTTGAAAATTCATTCCAGTAGTAATTTACTACCAAATGCAGGCACGTGACACTCTATCATAAGCAATATGTGCTGTTAGATAGGCTTCGTACTTACAAATTAGCATTCTGAGGTACGTGAGTGCGTACTGCTAGGCTGAAAGTATATCAACAAAGAGAAATATACGAGGAATTATGCAGGAGAACTCATCACGTGAGCCTTTTCGATCGAAAACAAATAGAAATATGTGAGCAAAAGAAAATATTCAAGCGCATCACGCTAACAGAGCATAGAAGACTGGAAATAGTTCATGCATCTTCGAGAAGATATAACAAAAATCCACTGAGATGCAAAAGTAGTTACCACTTGTCCTTGTCTTTCGTGTATGCAGGTTGCAGTGATCTTGGCCTAAAACAGTAGAGGGCTTGTGCCGCGTGTCCGTTTTCTTGCCTAAAACACATCCTAATAGCTTCGCCTTTCGGAAGCACCACATATTTCTGAGCGACTTATATTATGGTGCTCACAGAAACCCAAGAATATATCCAGGAGCTCACACATGTCGAAAAACTCAACGGCTTGGTTTGGCATCTCATATACATGGCACAATCAGCATGTCGAAGCAAAACTGCCAGAGAGGGGCTCAAAGGAAATGAGATAGGCGGATTTTTCTGCAGACCATCAGAGGTAGCCAGGCCACTGACGCAGCATGTGCACACCATTTTCCCTCTCTCAGCACCGTTTTCCTCCCTGCGCGCCAACAGTGGACGAAGAGCTTCGGGACAATGCATATTCTAGGAACTGTGTCGGTGGTACTGAGGGCTGCCTTGCTCCGTGCAAACTAGTAGGGCTGGTTCAGGACTTTTTTTCACCCAGCAGGTGCCAACGTGGCATGCGTTGCGGCATAGTTGTGACGGTCGCTTTGAAGGACCTTTGTTTTACCCTTGCTGAGGAAAACTGACATCGGCGAAGTGTTCGCTGCGCGTAGTTTTGTTTTTTGCTTCACATGCAGTATTACTGCTGCTACTACTGTTACTATAGTTTGGCCTTCTCAAACCTTTTGAGAAGGCAGAATTATTTGACATCTTTGAAACAAGTGCGCTTGCCACGCTTGACGCCTACGAGCATGTGTTTATATTTACACGCACATACAGGGAAAGTAGCCAGCCGTAAATTTTATGAGCGAGCGCGCCCTAGAGCAAATGCTCGAAAAAAATGAGCCTGCACAATGCTTTAAACACATCCCCAAGGGCTTTCATGTGGCAGATGATTACGAAGAGGGAATCTGAGGGAATAAGAGGAATATGAAAGCCGCGCAATTAACTCATTATGAGATTACGCCAGCTTATTTGTTTATTTATTTGAAAGTACCTTACGTGACCACATAGGCATTGAGTAAGGGGGGCTTCACAGAAATTGTATAAACCAAAGGTATATAGACAAAGTAAATGACGTAAGCAATAAAGACAAGTAAAAAGCACAGCATAAGCAAACAAGTAATACAAAATATGCTATAAAAGGTGAAATTATACAAGAACGATGCACAGAACCTAACATCAAAAAGTGAAATACAAGTTACGTAGTATAATATAGTGCATATTAAATTACACAGAAAATACAAGTGATACAATGTACATCATGGCATAACAAAAAAAAGAAAAAGGAATGGAAAAATAGAAAAAAAAGGGGGGGGGAATGAAGGGAGGACTACAACTTCAAGGCTATCGCACATGTAACTGCGCGATCACTGGATGACCCCATGTCCGATAGCTATTCACTTCTCTGTGCTGGCAGCAAGATGAGCTGTTGTTGCTGTTTTTTTTTCTTTTTTTGCCAACAAGCAAATCACATTATAAACGTCAACAGCTGCCACAAATCTGTCTGTTTAAATAAAATAATGTTAGTGTTCAAACAAGATCACTCCAATGTAGGCCCTTGCTTTGTTTCTTTTTTTTTACTGGAAACGCAAAAAACCGAACATTTCGGGGTCAGCTCGAACCCTTTTAGGGTGAGTGCTGATGATTGAATCTTTGTGCTGGACGTCTGTACCAAAGAAGTGTGTTATCTGTTAGTTTGAAATGCAGGTCAAAAAGAGTATACATGAATGTGAAAGTCTGTAAAGACGTTAGAAGTGCCCACTAGAACAGTAGTGCTTGCGGGCTCTATCAATTATATTAGCTTGAAAAATGCTGCAAGTGTGCTGCAAGTGTGCTGCAAGACAAAATGCTGCAAGTGTGCTGCAAGACAAAAGGCTGCAAGAAGAAGCACACTGATCCTTTTGGGCGCTGTGCAGTTGGGGTAGTTTATGAAATTGCCCTAAGTTGTGGAAAGTCATATGTGGGCCAAACAGGCAGGTGCCTGAACGTTCGACTGAGAGAGCACTCGAACAGATTAAGTAAGATGGACGGTGCGCATCTTAGCGTGCATTGTAGAGCCTGCGCGTGTGAACCGCAGTTTAGGCGCGTCGCCATACTTGGTAGGAGCACTAATAAAACGTCTGGAGAACTTTTGGAAGCTCACTTCATAAAAATGAAAGGAGAGAAGTGCGTAAGTGATACCTCCATATCGTTGCTTGATGCTGAGATGCATCTGTTTCGCATGCATTTGAAATGATTGGCGAACTTGCTTTGTAGTATGATTGCCCTGTGTTGCGCATGTGCTTTAGTATAAATAGACACCCCTTTCTTCTCTCCTGAATAAATAAGTTGGTAGTGGCGCTTTGTGTGTGTCTGTGTGTCCCTCTCTTTTGTTTGTTGAATTTGCGACCTCTAAGCATTTGCACTTTATAATGAACCAACTAGCCCAAGAAGCAGTTTTATTTTGTGAGAAGCCTGCGAAGCTGCGCTTTTTTCTGTAAAGACCCGAGGCCACGTACATTCAAGGTAGCAAATGTGAGCTGCTGGGACTGCGCCATGTTGGCTACCTTCCCTTGTGATTAGTGTCTCTCATGATCCATCCTGGGGGATGATGGCGAGGCTTCCCTTGAACTTGCACCAGCCCTCCTAGATTGTGATCACCGGGGATTTCCTTTGTGCTTGGACACTCGGTGACAACGCGGCTTCGTAGTAACGTTTTGTGCGTCACTGTCTTTTTTTTGAAGTGAAGCTGTACGTAGAAGGCATGACCTCCTCTGATGTCGTACCAGGGTGTAGAGGCTGCTGCGAAATAGAGGCACAAGCCTTCGAAATATTTTGAGCGGCGCTCTGCTCAGGGACGCTCCTTGTTGTCGCAGGTGCTTGCACGGATCGCATGGGCCTTGGCTTGCTGTCACACTGTTGGTTAAGGGCCTGGCATCTTCACGGGGCATCTTGTTGATTTCAGCTTCAACTGTGGTTCACGGAGTGTCTCCCGTTGCCTCCAGAACTTCAGTTGCATCCATAATATGCTCATGAAAGTTATCATTCAGTTGTGCCTCGCGATGTCGCAGTTTGTTGGGGCAGGTGACAACACAGTCCTCAGCTGAATGACCCAAACATGGACAGTCATCCCAGTGAGAAATCCTGCAATTACACTAAATGTGCCCGGCCTTATTGCAGCGCAGCAACAGCGGCGGACGGCCAAGAATTAGTGCAAGGCTCTGCATTCCACAGGCAGGAAGGACTCGGACACCATCAGCAAGGGACAACGAAACATTACGATTGAGCGTCCGCATTGACTCCAAGTCCGCGACTTTCCAGGTTTCTGTTGATATGAGCTTCACCTTTCAGAAAGTCTGCAGGGCATCCCTAATATAGGCGTCTTCTAAGCACCCAGGAAGCCTTAGGAGTTTCATCTTGACTTCTGTAGGCTGCGGGTCAATCACAAGGAATCGTCAATTTTTTACAAGAAATTCTCCGCGTGTGACACGCTTTGTTATCGTCGAAGCCGACTTGCACGAGACCATCCACAGATGGCACATTCGAAACTGTCAGATTGAACTGATTTCCTTTATATCGATCAAATCGCGAAGAGCATTTCTGAAATAATGCACCCGGTAATGTCGACAAGCTAAATCCACGTGCAGAAAAACAGAGTCTGCAACCAGCTTATCGGTGGGAAGCCTAGGAATATACCCTGTGATATACAAATAAGAACACCGAATATACGACAAATGGGTGCGTGCAACATTTCTCAATTATGTGATCACATGGTGTACCCATGATTTCATGGCTTTCTGTTCTCTAATTATAGGAAATGAACTTACGGTAGAATAGGGTAGTCACTGCTGCTGGCTGAAGCTGGAGCAACACCTCGGCCCAGGGCCGATGAAGCTTTTGTGGTGAAGAACATGAAAACCTCGACCGTTAGGAACGTCGTCTTCTAGGCCTGTCCATGAAGAATCACTGCTAAAAGACCAAAACATATATAAAGCGTGCCGAGGAATAGCATTAACAAATGTAAAGTTACGTGGCAGAATAGCAATAAGGCAAAACGCATCGCGGAAAGTGCACTGCCGAGCTAGTGTGAGGAATCGTTTGAAAGAACACAGGCGTGCATGCTCTGTAGCTCTGCACCCATTAGATAGGCATCACCATCATCATTATGAAATGACCTTCTTTAACTTTTCCGCAATCATTCTTACGAAGTGATGTCTCGTGAAGCAGTTTTGTCGTATCGTGCCATGCGTCACGCGATAGGCGACGTGCGCAGCCCCCACAGCAACCTGACTTGGCTCTGCGATATACCTCACGGCGCCTTTTCGCAAGGTGCGGAGCGCTGCTGAAGAGGTGAATCGCAGAGCTACGAGCGCGGCTACCGCAGGGCAACGTCGGGCATAACAGACAGTTGTGCAGAGAGAAGCCCTAACCGCAGAGTTATGGCGCAGTGGATACCTACCACTTGTACTTGCACTAGTTTCCTAAGTGTTTACAATATCCTCTAAGAAGTTCGCTCGTCCAGCTTATGCTGTTAATGTCCTGCGATTCTGCGCAGCCTGGCTCGCTTTTTTTCGACTGGTCGTGTCGCCACCAAAGTGTTTGTACAGTAGGGAGAGCAGCACTGAAAACAGCCGTGAACGTGAAGTCGTTGCCTAAACGGGAGGTGTAGGAGCTTGCAAAATGAGCTGCGCCTAAATGAGACCGACGCACTTCCTTAAGCACAGTTAATCGATGCTATTCTTGCTGTAGATGCTGTGGATGACGAGATACCGGAGTGTTTTGACATTATTAGAGAGGCAGGATGGAAAAAGTCTCGTAAGAGAGAGGGAATAACAGCAACAGAGACGTAATCATGAGCTCAAGGAACAGAGACGTAACTACAACCTCGAGGAACGGATACGCATTGAAAAGTGTTAGCTCGAAGAACACAAACGGAAGTAGCGCGAAGAGAGGGAACAGTCACTTGAACTGAAGCGACTCGAGATTGAGATGGAACGCATTTGAATAACAGGTCCCAGAAGCGACAGAAACAGTACAGGAGAGCAGGTATAATTGAATATGACAGACCTACTGGGGCCTTATTAGCCTCGCGAGGACATTTGATTGTTCTTAGTGAATTCAGAGCGGAAATGCCCAAAGCTGAAATTCTCCAGCCTGTCATGGCCATAGGACCAACTGACACTCTTTCCTCGCGAAGCAGTTGGCCAAATCGTTCGCTTAAAAATAGAAGTGAGGTGCAGCTTGCTGAGGGAACATATGCTCTCCGCGGAAGTGTTTCGGCAGAACTTGTACAGAAGCTCATGTGAAAAATGGAAGAATTGCTCAAGGATTAAAAGGCCTAAGGTAATCACGCTTAGGCAGTTCAGTGATTCGCACTTGAGCAGTTTTTTAACAGGCAGCCTGAGAACGTGAGTTAATGGGCGTGAGATAGGCCAGATGTTAGCGCGGTACCATGAGCAGCCGAGCTAGCTGAGTAAATTTGGATGCGCCGTGATCCTGAAGTAAACGACGGTCGTAGAGGCGAGTCTTGTCTAAGGTTAGGCTGGCCGAAATAAATTCCCGTCCAAGATACGCCCAAACGTGTGGTTGAGGAAAGCCCCAACAGTAGTGTTTCCGTGTCAGAAGAGACCCGTGGGCCTAAGCTAGTGTAGCAAAGAAAATTTGAAGCGAGGAAAGTTTTTCTTCGCTACAAATGTCACAAACCAGGGCACATTGCAGTTGTATTGAGAATACGATGGTGTTTTTGTCCGGAGGTGAAAACGCAGAGAGCATGAAACGGCTGGAGCCATGCGTACGCGACCTTGAGGTAAATGGGAAACCACGTCGCGTACTACGCGATTACGCGGCTACAATGGACGTGATTCATAGCTGATATGTAGAACGTGAGGTGCTAACAGGTGAATCTGCCTTGAACAAGCAAGGCTTGGAAGCTCACAGCGCATGCCATCTGGTCGCAAAGGTAAATGAAAGCTTATTTCCGCAGACTAAATACGGGAGATGCCGTATCGCTTGAGCATCCTCTGCAGTACCCATACCTGTTGTCGAATAGGTCCGATAAGATTATATACGCGAAAAGGCTTAGCTTCGGAGAGGCTAGCGTGATGGCATGGACGACATCAAAAGCGCATGAACTCTCTGCACAAGCGGTCGCGGAAGCGAAACTTGCCGAGACGGATGGGTTTCCCGAATTTCTGCATGGAGGGGCGGAGAATGCCTCCGTAGTTAAACTATAGCACCTAGGAACTACGCAGGTAGAGATACCGGAAGCCACACGGTGGTTAGAGCATGCCACGGATTTCACTGTAGCGCCCACATCAGGAGGACTACAATGGCTGTTAATGGTACACAGTTCAGCCTTGAAGTCCGAGCAAAGCAAGGATCCCAGTTTGAGAAATATCCGAAGCAACAAAACCGAATGTGTTCCAAGATAACATGTGACATTCAATGAAAAAAGTCCTGACACCGTACAGGAAATAGGTAGATCGTAGGGGATGCATAACTGACCAGCAAGTAGTGCCTCTACTTACTGGCAGGATCTCTTGTTGCGCGAAGGTTCTTTGGCTGGTCACTTATGCGTGAAAAAAAAAACGAAAGACCGCCAGTTACAAGACTATTACTGACCAGGCTGTTCTCGCAATGTATAAGAGTTTGTAAGGACATGAAACACGTGCCAACGGGTTAGGAAACCACGGTGGCAAAGCAAGAGCACCGTTGAAGCATGTGCGTGTCATCGTTGAGCCCTTTCGACGGCTCGTAGTCGCCACAGTAGGCCCACTTCCTCGAATAACGGGGTGCCGCCATATTTTGAGAGCTATATGCACCGCTACGAAGTTTCTCGAAGATGTCCCACTTCAAGAACTAAGTTCAGTAGATATAGTAAGCTGGCTATGCTTGATATTCACCTTGAAGTTCAACCCATAAAGGCACCGTTTTCACTAGCGCTCTAACCACTACCTTTCTGAACGTTGTGGCGTCAAGCTAATTTAGAGCTGCCTGCGCCACCCGCAGTCCAATTCCGTGGAGGAGATGCACTCAGTTATTGAATGCGCGCTTAGGGCGCTTTGCTTTGAAAGGAAGGTCGATTGGGAGCTATAGTTGCCTTGCATTCAGGACTGCGTCGAATGAAGGAACTGGCTTCTCGTCACCAGAGCTCGTATACAGCCGGCCATTGCGAGACAAAAAGGTCGCGGCGAGCACCCGATTGTCGTCGAATATGTGCTTACGCTATTAGAACGCTGAAGAGAGGCACAGAAGTTATCACACGAGTGCAAATTAAAGACACGTCATTGGTACAAGGTGTTCCATGGACGCCGAGCTAGAACCCGTCGATTCGAGGTCGGCGGTAAGATAATCACTCTGCGATCGTCGCAGAAAAACGAGCTCGAAGTGCAGTGGGTAGGTCCCGCCATAGTAGTTTGGAGACTGTCTGACAATAACTTCCTTGCCTGGAAAGTGGAAGGTACAGCAGGCTTATCATTGTAATGTGCTCAGCCGGCTGACTTAAAGGGGTCGTGAAACGTTTTCTGAACATTTTGTACTAAGTGCGTATTCGCGATCCTGACCCTCCAATCAACAATATGCATTGTTCCGTTGCACCGTGTGCGTTGATTTAGAGCGATAAAAAACGCGGTTTCGGTTTCACTGCGCGCGTTCCCCTCAACTCTGCAGATGACGTCATCTTAGTAGCCGTCATACCTCCGAGATTGGCGCGCCCTCGGCGGCCATGGGAAAACAAACCGTGCCGCCGCTTTTCTTCCGAATGGTGGCACCGCACGGTTTCCAAGTATTTTCTTCCTTTCTAGCTTTCAAGTGAATCGAATCCTTTGGAGCATACGCGAGTTCACTGTGCCTTTGAACTTAAAAATATCTTAACTCAACGTCACCAAATAGTACCACGCCGGCCGGTAGTGTCGCATAGTAGTTTCGGGAGCGCAAGAAAGCTGAGATTTAAGACGGGCGTTGTTAAATGTGCACTGAATATTTCGCCGAAATATTTCGGAATCGGCTTGTAAAATGCGTATTGAAGCAGTGAAAATTACAAACCGGCATCTCCAAATTCTTTTCACGACCCCTTTAATACAGAGAGCAGGAAGCAGTTTTATGCATGATAGTAAATGTTCTCCCAGTACTTTCGGTTCAGCTTGCGGTAGTTGTGTCAGTCACTAACGGCCAGGCTAGTGAGCGACTAGTTAGAGAGCTAGTCTCAAAGGTGCAGCTAGAGCCTGAGTAAAAGACGTAGTTGCATGAAATCGTAGAGGTATTTCAGGACTTATTTGCAGATAGGCCAGGAAAAAGATGGGTCCTTACGCACCACATCGAGCTCACTTTTTCTGAGCCAACACATTTAATTGCCTACCAAGTGTCGCCGCGAACACGTGCGAATATGTAAGCGGAGGTGAAAGACACGATGTCCCTTGGTGCATTTGAGCTTGGCGAAAGCGATTACACCTCACCCATGATCTTATACGAGGTGCCCACCGAGGATTCGCGTCCTTGTGTAGACCACCGCAGGTTGAACATAATCACCAAAGGTCACATTTATCGCACCCCAAACGATGAAGTTTGCACCGGAAGAGTTAGTACAATTCGATTAATTTCCACCCTGTATCTAATTAGCGACCACTAGAAGGTTCCCCCAAAGAGAACGCAAGCAGGTATGCTGGTTTCATAGCACCTTCGGGAACGTTCCGCCCTAAGGTCCTACCCTTCGGTTTGAAAAGTGCACCGTACTGTTTTTCTAGCGTTATGACAGTGTTGCGGGGACATACTGGCATATATCGCATCCTGACATATTTCGCCCTACTGACATATTTCGCATCCTGGTCGGAGCATATGTTATATTTGAGAGCGCTGTTGTGCCGCTTTCGGGAAGCGGGCTTCACCACTGAGGTACCGAAATGTCAAATAGCGCAAGAAAAGGTGATCTAGCTCGGGGACGCAATCGAACATGGCCGCTGCCATCCCTCAGAGGACAATGTGGCTGTGACACACGATTTCCAGCAGCTTCACTATGAAAGACAGACATACGGTCTTTCCTGGTGCCGTAACTCACGCTCTTCAAAAAACGGAGCCCCAAAGTGTTCTCTGGGATTAAACAATGATGCCGCTTTTAACGCCCTGAAAAGCGCACTGTAGAGTCAGCGAGTGCTCACATCGCCCGACAATACATGGATATTCATTGATCAGTGCGATGCGGATCAGCGTAGCATAGACGTCGTACTATGCAGTAAGGAAGACAGCGAGGAGGTGGAGCGCGAATCCTGTACGCGAGTAGCGAACTGATCAGTCAAGAACAAGCGTACAGCGCTGCCGAGAAAGTGTGCGCATGCCTCGTATGGGCTGTTTACAAATTGTCGTGCTACCTTGCCGGCTCGAGGTTCATCACCGAAATGGATCACTGTCCTTTTTAATAGTATCTTCCAGAAATGGTCTCTCACTATGCTGCAAGATCCTTTCGGGATACGCTACAAAAAGGAAAGCCTCAATTATAATGTTTGTGGCTCAATCTGGAGATCCTAGGTAGAGCATTCAGCATGGAAAGTCTCGCTTAACTCTTCTTTTTCTTCCTGATGTAGGATTAAGTACTTTTGTCTTACGCAGTACGATTTAATTACGCCTTGGAGAAGCTTATCACAGATGCATGCGTCTATTTAGTGCGGCAGTAAGCCTAGTAAAAATGTCACTTTTATGTGGGAAATATGCCTGGCGGAGCTCTGTGCGAATGTCTGGTGCTTTCTCACTGCGTGGCCGCGCCTTTGTGTGGTTCCAACAGACGCTAGCTTTGAACGAGAGGAATCTTAACTCCGACCAGAACGTTTATCGGCGCTGTTGGATAAGCTATTGTTGCGGGCTCAAGAAAGCTGTACCACGAGCGACAACAGCTGCAAGTTCCGACCAGCATGCTCCCTCTGGACAGTGGATGCTATCTTCTGCCCACCGGGATCTCTTTTCACGGCGGGTCACTCTATTACAACTGAAAAGCGCGTAACTGTGTTTCAAACAAACTCCAAACGAGTGATTTGTCCGTTGAGCCCAGCCACGGAGACATCGTCAAAAAACTTGTACGTCACACATAGTGATTGTGCGTGTGTGTAGTGCACGTGCGGTAGACGTCAGCCCGTCTCTCCTCCTTCTGAAGCTCGCTCGCCTCCCCGCTGCCCACGACACGCAAGACGCCGGCGCGCCTTCTGAACTGAGGAAAGGTCTCGACAAGCGTGTATCGTGAAGTACCTTGGGTATGCTTCAAAAAAGTTTTACGAAAGGAGTGTAAAATGGGAGAGAGCAAGCACGTCCTAGTCGAGTAGGCAGTCGCCTTCGCTCTAGTGCGTTGCTGTGCGGACGTTTCTGTTCTTTTGAGCGCCTCGCTCACCTTTAAAGATGTATTAAACACCTGTCAATTGTTCCTTACGTCGCCTCATCTCCCTGCCAGCACTCCTCGATTGTAAACTCGTTTCCAGCTATATGCAGTTGCTGCTCAAAGTTCGACACGCTACTCTAACAAAGCGAGTCCATTACGGAGCACTTGCCCTTTGTGTAAGTCCTCATTTCAACGAACTGAACCTTCGTATACTTCGACCAAACAAGCGCTCCTCCATATGTAGAAAATACAGAGAAACGTATGAATGAATTCAATGCTCCAGCGTGTAGGTAAATCCTCTCCGGAGGGAGTTTGTCCAGTACATTGGGTACAATAGCGCGTTACAGACCGCATCGAGCAAAAGTTATGCCTCTTCGCCTACAAAACTTGTCCATGTTTTCTGCGTTTCTTTTCCAAAAAATATCTTTCCAACGGCTGCCTACTCATCGAGTTGCACAAAAATTAGAAAACGTCATAATCATCTTCACGTCTTTTTTTCGCTTTCCCTCACGCGCTGTCGACATCCTACTACTGACGCTAGCACTTCTAACCACGTCCGTTTTTTCGCTCCTCCATAGGAAAAGCAGACCAACGTACAGAATCGGACGCTAGGAATGTGATACTTTTGCCTGACGAAGAGAAGTCTCAACGTCGAAGAGTTGCCTCGAGGAGCACTTACTCTTGTTTATCGTTTTGAACGACCCCGCTAATAATACTGTTACGCTGTGTATTAATGCTATGATAAGAAATAAGAACACAGAATATACGGCAACTAGGTGCATGCAATCATTCCTCATTTCTGTGATCGCATGATGTGCCTATGCTTTCATAGCTTTCTTTTCTTCGTTTTTGGGAAATGAACTATCAATAATTTCAAACACTTAGCGCCGCACATAAAGTTAAGATAAAGAAAAGTTCTGGAAAGCAGTGATCTTTTCGCCTAGCTAGAAAATGGCGCCCTTGAGTTAGAAGGGACAAGGCGTGTGTGCAGGAACTTTTCCTGTACTTCCTCGCATTGGGATGTAGCGCTGCTGAACTCAGTGACCTTCTCAAGTGCCTTGTGCGGCCACTGCATGTCACGTGCTGAGCGATACCCAGGTGGTAATAACTTTTAGGCGAAGTACAGCGGTTTACGCGAAGGTTTACGGGCATCCAGACTGGAAGGGATCGAGTCACGAACGCATGAAACTTTGATAGACTTCTTCTCACTCATATATATTATTGCTGAAATGACTCACCATCTTAGGTAGTCTTTGTGGAAGCTACATGCCGGATACTACGTCGGACACGCACGCACTACCAATTATCAAGTGCATACGGCAGATTACATGAAATGCATTGGGCATCGTCTATCATGCTGCTACGCTTTACAGTAACAGTGTTATCTAGAAATAACCACACGTCCTTTGTCACAAGTAGGTGCGTGCCACATATCGTGTTTTTGTGCTCTGATGGTACGCTAACACGTGTATACATTGGCTTTCTCTTTCTTTAATGAATGAGCTTCTTGGCCAACGGTTTCAGTTCAGTAACTGACGTCGCTGTCATTCCCGAGGTATTTTTGCCGCTTCTAAATGGTTTTTATGGCTGGCTGATACGTTGTATATAGCAGAATCCGCGTTTTCATAGCACACATTTTCAACAACATTCTCACTTCGTAGATTGTTTTGCAGCTGTACAGTAAAAGCGTGCTGTTCTAGAAGACGAGGTACATACTAGTGCTAGATGTTTCAAATAATCGTGGAGTCGGTACTTCGGAGTTTTTGTGCTTGTAGGAGTTATTAATGCTTCTATCTCACTTTGTCAGCAACCATCAAGTGATTTCAACTAAATCAACAGCCGCTTGCAGGCACTAAAGCAAGATGATCAGGGCAAATCCATGACCCTCCGGGCGTCCGCGCAGAAAATCAGTGTTCGCAAACCACATTATCCGGCCGCCCACAGTAAAACATCCGCGTGGAAACGAGAAGACCTGGGCATCCACTCTCATAGAAGACACCCAGCAACATTATTCGTGTGTTGCTTGCTCATTACCATATTCCATAGACCAGTGGCAGACCAAACAAGTTAAAAAAGCTTTGATCCAACTTCTTCTATCATTTCCTAACACTATCACTGAAGTGACAAATCGAAGTATGCTGAAGCGTTATGTCGCATTTCGACTAGCAGCCCTCCAAAAGAACGTGAAGGATCCTATGAATGCTGGCAGCAACCAATGGCGGTCTCGAGGCTGGGACGCCTGGGTCGGCGCGCGGGCCGACGTCAGTGTTGCAAATGGTCTGTGCTGCAGAGACGAGCACAAAGAGAAGGAACACACAGCGTTCACATCAGAAGAAGTAAAGTTACACGAGCAGATGGCATTAAGCTCACAGGAGCAGTTCAACTTTCTTTATTGAAACTGGGCGAGCGCAATGCGTTGGCCAGGGAGGATTTTGAACATCGTCATCGCAAAAGGCACTGGGGAGAACGAAAAGGGGCTTTGTTCGCGACAACGGAATTGGCATATTAGTCTCGCCATTTGGAGAGAGCCATGCTTGAAGAGCTAAGCGGTCTGCGCCGATAATCTCTGTGCAGGCGACCGAGCAGGGTGGCCTCGCAAGCTGACCGTGAGGATCATCGAAGTCATTACCTCATTCCGTAGTACGCGACAATGCCAATCAGGTGGTTGTGCTCGAAGGATGCGGGTTCCCGGCTCTTTTAAGGAATCCATAATGTCTTTTCCAACCTGCCTCAGTCGCCCGTAGAAAGTTTATTAATTTTTTAAATGCCAAGCACTTCTTAGCGAACTTCGGCGACTTTGAGCGTATCTATCTATCTAGCCGCCTACAAATTTGTGCTCTCCTGGCCGTTTCGTGAAGGGGACGTATACGAAAATTTATATGCCACGACATGACTACATGCCATAAAATGAAAATCATGACATGCATGCCATGAGCGGCATGACTTACCTGGCATGGTCTTGGTGCTCTCTGGCCTTTTTGTTAACGGGATGTAAGCTGAAATTGGTATGGGACAACATGACTGCGTGACGAATACAAATGTCACGTCATAACACAAAAACCATGAGATGCGGCTCATGAGCGCCATGATTTATGTGCCACGGTCTTGGTGCTCTCGCGGCCCTTTCGTTAAATTGATATATGCTAAAATTGGCATGCCGTGACAACAGTGTGACGACCATGGGTGACACGTTCTAAGAACATGAATATTGAGACATGCATGTCATGAGCGGCATGATTTACATGCCACGCGTTTCGTTATTCGGATGTATAGCGAAATTGATATGGCACAACGCGACTGCATTACGAACGCAAATGATTGGTCATAACTTTAGAATAATGGCATGCGTGTCATGAGCGGCATGGTTTACGTGCCAGTCTTGGTGCTCTTGCAGCCGTTTCGTTAACTTCATATTTACCAAAATCGGTATGGCGAGACAACAATGCAGATCCGTTTTACGTTCCTGATGCGTGCTTCGCATTTCCTAGATTCCCACTGCACGTAGGATCTGCCGTTTTTTTTCTTAGCACTCTGAGAATATACAGGCTGCTAGAGGAGTGGGATGACAAATATCAAAAGGTAAAGATTGGCGACAATACATTTGATAGAAAAACGAGTTTCTCCTCTTAACGGAACTATGCTTCTTGGTACCTTCGGGCAACAGCCCAAGATATCAGTTGTGTAAGCTTTAGTTAAGTCTCAGTTTACCATAACCTAACCAGTTTCTCTCGGACCAGTTACAGTTTTTTCACTAAAGTACGAGTGCCCATTTTTAAAGGTACTTTTGTTCAGTTCGTGAACGAGACAAATTGTAACGACCATTCCTTGTTTTTCGCTAAGAGGACAGGAGAAGATGAAGGGCTTGCTTAGGGCGTTATGATGTTTCCAGTGAGCACGTCATACGCAAAATCAAGGCGTCCGCATGATTCCGCTATCCAAAGTGGTACCTACTGCACACCTTCTGCATAGGGATTCGATACAGTGCCAAACAATTCTTGGTGTTTTGCGCGCTCACTCTCTTCCAGTACATAACGGCCATGTGCAAACTTAGGCTAATCACATTGAAGGGCTGATCACATTAAATGAAAGAGAATTTTATTTCACAATATTATGAAAAATTCATAAGAAAATATCTGGTCCCATAGCCTTGAGCGGGTAGCGATGGGTTCAGTACAAAAAATGCTGTAATAATTAGCAGTTTTTTACAAAAAATAACGAAACTATCTGAAGTAATACGTACTAAATAATTACAGAATTGCGCTAGAGAAAAGTGCACATTGACGCACATGAGAAAATTCTTTTATAAACAAATGTCAAGAAAGCGCCGAATACACCATCCCGATCCCCATCAGCATGAATGCCCCATCCCCTCGCACCGCAGTTCGACAGGGAGCTGGTCATGCTTATGTTTTGCGGGGCTAGATTTTGACCATGCATATTAACACTGATATTCGCCGTGAATAAAAGAGTAGGCAGCATACATGGAAGCAACCTACAAATATCTTGCAATCGACTACTCACAAACCCCAAAGCAGCAGTTTGCAGATAAGCCTGCTGATCTGCACTGAAAAAGCAGCGCCCCAAAATTCTATTATTTGAAGTCAGAGCCTCCCAGTGTGGTACATGGGAGGCTCTGACCTCCCAGAGTGATACGGTTCAAGTACGAAGTAGCTACGGCCCCTAATCATTATTCATGCAGCATCTTCCCAGTTTAGTGACGTGATTGATTTCTGCTCAAGCATAACAAAACAGGGTCCATATACTTTCAGGACACATTAGAGTTACAGATAAAAAGAGAAGGGACGACAGTTGACATAGCAACGACCCCCGGTGCACCCGACATTTCATGGATCAAACTTGACTACAGCTGCGCTTACGCCACCTGCGGTGATTCGGCAGCTGATCACACACTAACGGAACTATGCGTTTTGCACTTCTAGTGATACGAAATCCACCTTCTCTCCCGTTCTCTCTCTCCTCGGCATATTGCCATGGTTTTCAGAATTTTCGTCACATTACGTGCTTCTGCTGTTGTCGCCTATTTCCGCGCAACACCCGCCCACGTCAGCTCTTAAAGACGCTACTGATAATAACCCAAGGCTAATTGGGATGGTACCCATCGGAGACTTCCCGTACGATTTAACGATGCCCGTTGCTCGTAGGAACCTGAGCATCGCTTTTGCCGGTTTCTGTGGCCACTTTATCGCTCCGGCGTTTTCTCGGATAGCTTTAACTGGTGGTGCAGCGCAACATTTGTAGAACGTAAAACTCAGTGCAGAGAGCCGAGATATAAATGGTGTTCTCTGATTGCCGCACCATGTATTCGGCATCCTTGATCAGTTGTTAGGAACGGATAAGCTGGCTAACGGGCCTGCGGAGTGCCGTAATACCCACCCTAAAGGAACGCGCTGCATAATCGGATGAATAGCCAACATGCTTTGATATGCGGCAGGGCTGAAAGCACAGGTCACGGAATTTGTAGGAAACCAGTTCGGATCGCTTGCTGTCACGAGTGCGAGCGTGGATCTCGGGAGCGCTTGTTTCGATGGATTGAGAGAGTGAGAGGCGAGAGGCGTAAAGCTTAACAAAAACAAAGAGACGTTACTTTATAAAACGGACACTAAGACACGCAAAGGACGAACAAACATCAAACCGCACACCAAAAGAGAACTAGGGAAAAACAAACCAAGTTAAAAAACTTAAATAGCCAACTACCCATCCTCCGCGTTGGGCGCAGTCCCACCGGGAGTCTCTTGTGCCTCGCGTTTATGTCCGCGTTGAAGGCCCGCCGCTCAAAGGGTAATTGGACACTCTTACATTGCACCCGTCGCGGTGCGTTTCAGAGTCGATGCTCTCTTGTTGTGTCGTGTCCCGAAGATGTCGTCTAATGTGCTGCTGGTGGTGGCCGCCGCTCACGCAAGGTCCGTCCTTGTCTGCCGCCGTGCTTCTCCGGTGACGTGGCGGATCACCGATTAGACCTAGCCTAGCCTAGGCCTCCTTCCTGAGCGCTGCTCGGTCTCCCAAAAAGACCGGCCCTCTGTGACGATTCTTCTGCCGGTCGTCCCGTTCTGCCGGCGAAGGTGGAGCGCGGCGGGTACGCCGGGAACTGCTGAAGTTCGGCCGTTGCCACTCCGAAGTCCGTGCTCGATCGTAAGCCAGATCGACGGCATCCCGGAGCCCGACGCCCTCGTCTCCTTGTCACCAGTCCGTAGCTGGCCAGACACCCTTCGTCGACCGGTGCCGCGCAGAGAGTGCCAGCTCAGCCGTCCCCATCACCGATCTCTCCTCGGGTCGCGTGCCGCGAGCCCGCTGACAACCAATTATGCACATCGACGTGTCTGCGGCGCGTGCTTTCCCGCGCCACTTCGCCGATCTCTCCGCTTCGTCTGGTATCCTGTGTTTGTGGGGCCCCTTACTCATGACACTTGCACTGACGGCTTTAATACAACTTGTCTAAGCAGCCATGATGCTACTTGCATGCTCAGCTGCTGTCAGGAAGTACGTGAGTTCTATTGCGGTCGCTGTACTCGTCTTGTTTTTCTCAAAACCTTGGCTTTAGAGCTAACGCCATTCCGAACTGTCGTAGCTTTGTCTGCAGTGGAGGATTTTTTGGTTCGGAGACCACGAGGTGAAAGTGCGTAAATTTGGCCACGCATACGTGTTTGATTGGAGTTCATTTAGACTTCGTTCTCCTATTATTGGCGCCTGTTAAAATATCACACGCTTGATGTAGGCGCACGTTAAAGAACTGCTGATTGTCAAAATTTCTGGAACCCCGCACAGAGTGTGCCTTATAATCGTCGTCGTAGTTTTGGCAAAACATGCGAAGTAAAGCTGACTAATGATAAAGGGAAACTTATGTGTGCACAACGTCCAAATGACAAAAAACAAGGCTTTACTTATTTTCGGGTGTGAGGGGAATCAGTTATAGGACAGTAAACGGGAAACAGAATTTGTGTTAGCATTGCGTTTCTGCGCCGGATGTCTATTTCCATCCACTTCTACTAATCGTCCCTCAAGAACGTTCATTTTAAAGTACTGCTATTAACGCAGCAAACAAGTGACGGATGACGTCCCAGATTGCCTCCTAGACCTAAAGAGATATTTTTCTCCTGAATGTGCAGTGATATAGTGCACCAACCGCTTTCGATATATCAAAATCTATATGCTTTCACTCGAAAAGAAACCATACATTCGCTAAGGACAAGGACGAAGGTCGAGACAATGGAACAGAAAATGAACGACCACTAGATGCATGGAGACATCCCTACTAATAATTCGACAACAGTTAACCACCCTCCCTCCGGTCCTTCATAAGGAGCCTTCAGTGCCCTGCCTCATCGCTGTCTCTGCGACCTCCCCAACTGCACACTTCCGTAGGTTCAGGTGTGAGTCTGTGCAGAGCGGCGGTTCCAGTCGACCCATGGGAGCCCGAAACTATGGCGATGTGGACTTCTACAAGTTGTGCGAGTGTGTCTCTGTGGCTGCTTGAAACGAGCACTGCAGTTAAGTATATCTCAAAATTTCTCTAGGAAGGCAGCTGCTCGAGTTATCGGAACGACACTTTGTCGTATCTAAGCATGTTTTGTCGTTAGAAGAACTGAGCACCCACATAGTTGTCAAGAGTGCACGATGAACAAGAAGTACAATACAGACCGCACGGAACAAGCAGGAACCGGGCGAGATCAGCGTTGGTTTGTCCTAGCTTCTTTTCGTGTGATTCGGTCTCCACGGCGCTTCCGGATTAACGCACTTTTTCAACCGAATTATATGCCTGCTTTCTGCAAGACATATAATTTTTGGACAGTGCTTCTCAGGTGGGCGTATAAAATTTCATTTAGTATGAAAAACATACTCACTGAGGAGCACCAATCATTTGCTGTGTGCAGTAATTATCATAAATTATTTGGTATGGAAATTAGTACTCATGACTACGTGCAAGCGTGGGAGGTTGTAAAGCGATGTCAATTTTCTGACATGTGATACTAGGTGAAATACCTCTATGTAAGGACATTTAAAGGAACATCAAAGCAACAGCAAAAAGACAAAAAAGTAAGGCACTTGCACGCCATGAAACCGCCACGACTGCGCAGATACTCTTGTATCCTTTATCGTTATCTACCTGGCGAAGGTGGGAAGTGGTGTTCCGGCATTTCCCGAGTACGAGACCATAAATTCTAGAGGAATGTGTTCGACCATTCCGCACATTGGCCCTCGCGTGATCACATTCTTGAAGCAGCGTATTGAAAGCAAGAGTTCGTGGGGCGTGGCAGTGTGTTCGGGTTACAGAGCAAGTGCAAATCCCCTTTTCTCTTCCTAGTGACAATAATTAACCGGAATCAAGACATAACATGGAGCACGAACTGCCGAACTGTTAAAGAGAGTAATTCGTAACTGAATGACAAGAAATAACCTTCGAGGTGATTTGAGTACGAATACGAATAGATATGCATCTTTCGGTTCAAGTACCGAATCGGATACCACACTTTCGAATCCATTATGTCTAATACTAAGGTAGAACTTTTAAAAACGCAGCCCGGAAATTCAGCAACCTTTTTTGGAATAAATATATGTACGTATTGTTACGGGGTTGACGAACATGTGTGTAACAA
Source organism: Hyalomma asiaticum (assembly GCA_013339685.2). Lineage (NCBI taxonomy): Eukaryota > Metazoa > Arthropoda > Arachnida > Ixodida > Ixodidae > Hyalomma > Hyalomma asiaticum. The sequence continues at coordinate 103,674,028 of CM023483.1, forward strand.
TATTGATAAAGAGAAATCACGGTCGTATTTAACCTACAAGGAAGCGTAGCGCTGAAGACAAATATGCTTGCATGCAGGAGTAACGAGAGCCTTTGAGATTTCAGTCAACCGTGGGTGGCGCTTGGCCATAACTCGATCAACGGCTTGCCTATCACACGACTTCGGCCTATTCGCCACGGTTTCTTTTTTTTTCTTTAAATTTCTCATCAGTAGGCTTCAAGATCGACGTGTGACAGCATGTCCTAGCTTTCTTCATCCATCCATGTCAAGAACCTGGCGAACAACTACTGATATTATGATTTATTTATTTATTTATTTATTTACATATACTGCATCCCTAGTGCAGGGCTATAGCAGGAGTGGGTAAGTTATGCAAAAATAATACAACAGAGAATAACAACAGGAAAACTAAACTGAAGTACAGTACAGCAATGCCTAAGAAACCAGCACTTTACATATTACAAGCCAGAACTTTACATATTTTCAAGGTGGTCAATAGCGGCATCAATGAAATATTTCAATGGTAGGGAACGAATGCTGCCCGGCAGGAAATTCCAGAGCTCTATTGTACGTGGCAAAATAAATTTGAATGTGTTAGCGCGAGCAAATAAAGTTGTGGGAGTCTGCGGGTTCAAGTTTCTTCCATAAATGTGATGTGGTTACCACCAAAAACACCAAGGGAGGAGTTGATAACTACGTACAGTAGTTTTAAAGATACGATGCGATAACGAGAATGCAACGGTACAATGTGTAGTGATTGGAGAGCATGTGTTGGTGAGATGTTCCGACTGTAGTTGCGGTAGATGAAGCGGATAGCTTTACGTTGAACGCTATCACGGGTATTTTAGGTCGCATTGTTTGTAGGGGTGCCAAATAACAGGTGTGTATTCTAGAATAGGGCGGATCAACATTTTACACAGTAGTAGTTTGGTATCTCAGAGGCGATTCAGCCAAGGTACGGCGCAAATAACCTAGTTTTTAGGGGCGAAGCTCCTTATGCCGTGGGTCTGTCCATCCTCCGTCCGTTTGTTTGTAACCACATCCAGTTCGTGAAGCGCTTCCTAGATGGCGCAATGGCGCTGCGGTGCTCGCTTCATTCAGATGTATGGGAACGCGTAGTATGGGAGTCTGTCTGTCTGTGTGTCCGTTCGTCCGTCCGTCCGTCCGTCTCTCTGTCTGTTTGTCTGTCTGTCTGTCCGTCCGTCCGTCCGTCCGAGTGCTGCGGTGCTGCTTAGCTAGTACGTGAATTGCGCGGAGGCGCTCATTTCGTGCTCTAGTGTGATAGCAGAGCGCTAGATGGCGACACACAGTGTTTGTCACGTCTTTGATGATGCACTGGGCAAGATTCACGGAAGATTCACGGTTTTTACCGATGAACCTCCGGAGCTTCGCCCACTCGTCATCATTCACTCCGTGGATATGCGCGGATTTTTTTAGAGCTTTCCCGCTGATATATTCGATGTGGTTAGCCCAGCAAAGATTTTTTGTTAGAATGACACTTTAAAAAATTGGCCGCGTATCTCCGTGCTTCGCTGCAAATGTCGTCGAAAGACGATAGTCATCTACCGGCCATACTACATCAGTCCCGGTTCATCTGCGGTTCGGCACGAGCTTCGGGCGTTTCCTGGGCACGCTTGAGACGACGGGCATCGGCACGCCGGCGCTTCTCCGCTGTAATCTGCTCGTCGGTCTTTTTCCTGCGTTGTCTGGGCATGTCTTGTAGAGTGTGTTCTATATCATCAAACGACCATTTATGCTTTGCCTTGCCTCAGACAGCGCCCCGTCTATGTTGAATCGGCCGCATGTGGCTGGCATTGATGAAATGGAGGCAGCGCTGCATGAGATATGGACGCCATCTGGCCATGATATCGGGAAACGCAGGAAGCTTGGGTAGTACGGAGAGCTATTGGTAGGTGGCAGCACCGTGTCGTTTTACCGAAGTGTAGGAAACGTCCACTTTTTCTTTCATACGCGTCGCATTTTTAGCGCATCCTAACAAGCACTAGGTTCTTTAGAATTACGCATCTATGTATTTTCTACTAAAGGAACACACCGACTAATACTGTATCGATGCTGTGCCTAAGATATGCGTGATATTTGCTTTTTGGTCGACTGTGTTCACAAGTATGAACTGGAGCTACCAGTTCAAGATGGGTGGTCCTTGCGGAAGGGGTTAAACTTTCGCCATTTTACTGAATCGAAAAGCAGGACACACACACACACACACACACACACACACACACACACACACACACACACACACACACACGCGCGCGCGCGCGCGCGCACACACACACACACACACAACATTTCTGCGTTGAAGTATCCCAAGAAAGACTATCGTCTTTAATATTTATATTGTGACACTCTTTTGATTTGTATACCATCCAGATAATCAAACGAAAGCTGGTTCTGTATCTTGGTAAATGACAGGACGACTGTTTTGATGCGATTGACGTTCATTTGCCATGTTTTGCACCACGCACTGAAAGATAAGTTATTGTGAAAGACGGTGATGACCTTCCGCAAACCTTATAGATTCGCACAATACGCAATCGTCAGCATAAAGTCTTATTTTAGATCAGGTGCAGTGAGGTAAATCATTAATATAAATGAGGAATAATAAAGGGCCCAGTACATATCCTTGCGGAACGCCTGACGTAACGTCAACAAGGGATGATTCCACTCAATTGAAAGAAACAAATTGTGACCGATATTGAAGGAAACTGGCGATTCATGAAACAAGACGGGAATGATTGATATGGCATCTAGTTTCACCAGTATCTTAGAATGAAGAACAGAATCAAAAGCTTTAGAGAAGTGAATGAAAATGGCATCTATTTGATTTCCTGTATCTAGGCTAGAAGTGACATCATGAACAAAATTGACTAATTGTGTAACAGTGCTCTAGCCACGACGGAAACCGTGCTGAGCCGACATTAGAACGTCATTGGAGTCGAAGAATTCAATGATATGCATGTGAATGATGTGTTCCAACATCTTACATGACTCTCCTGTAAGAGATATCGGCCTGTAATTAGATAAGAGTTGTCTATCACCAGATTTGTACAACGACAATACTTTCGTAGTTTTCCATGAAGGTGGTACTTCACCAGAGTCTAGGGTATTTCTAGAAGATTACAGTAAGGTACCGGGCTGTCCATGAGGAGTATCTCACAAGAAAGGAATTCGGAACATTTCTTGGTATCGAGATTTAAGATTAGGTTTAATACACCGGCATGGCTTATAACAATGTCATCTAGATTATTGTTTTGAACGTCATAATTAGAGACTGGGAGAACATGGTAGTCGAGGGTGAAAAGTGACTGAAAATATGAGTTAAAAGCATTGGAAACTACAATGGGGTCATTTGTAGTGGCATCGTTAACCTCAAAAGGGGAACTCGTTGTAGCGCTAGGCAAGACTGAAGTCCAGAACCTGCGAGGATTGTATTTAAGTAATAATTGATTTGTGGGGTTTAACGCCCCAAAACCAGCTCTGATTATGAGAGACGCCGTAGTGGAGGTCTCCGGAAATTTCGACCACCTGGGGTTCTTTAACGTGCACTGATATCGCAGCAGCACACGGGCCTCAACATTTTGCCTCCATCCAAATGCAGCCGCCGCGGCCGGGATTCGATCCCACGACCTTCGGGTCAGCAGCCGAGTGCCATAAGCACTAGACCACCGTGGCGGGCAGGGTTTAAGTAATAAAGGAAGTTGCACAGAGATGTAGAAGTCTTTAGCGTTTTTTGTGCGAGCGCGAAGTTCTAGCTTGCCTTTCTCAAAGGCAGCTTGAAGCTCGGGGTTAGCATGTCTAGATTTACGTAGTCTGGCTACACCGCGAGACCAATGCAGTATATCCCTGTTAATCTAAGGAAGATTGTTATTCACTTTTTTGTTTTTAATGGAATGTAATTATTCATGTAATATTTGACTATTGTCTCAAAGTAACCGACAAGACTGTCGACATGAGACATGGTACTAAGTGAAAAGATATGGTCAAAGTTATCCGCCAAATTATCAGAGATGGACGTATCATCGGCTTTGTTGAAATCGCGAAATGTAGAGTAGCTGAAACATTCAAGCGGGATAGGACAATTAATGTGTGTAAGGACTGCATCATGGCCCGAAATTCCTTCTAATATATCGTATTTAAATCCTAAATTAGGAAGACTGTAACTGATAAACACTAGGTCAAGTATAGAGTTCTGCCACATATTCTTATCAACTAATTGTAACAGGTTATGCGACTAGGGAAATGTAATTATTTCCCTACAATTAGTTTAATTGGTGGCGGAATACGTAAGGGAAGGCTAATGAATGCCGGGAAGATTGAAGTCGGGAACATTGACAATACTAGATTGATTATCTGCGACACTCTAATTATAAGCAAGAAGATTTAGATCTGGTGTTCAGTACAGTATCCGTCATTGGGTTAAACTCTGGGCTACAGTATGGCGCGATAGCTAAATTTACAAAAAATTATCATTTCAACGTTTCCGTGCTTGGTATTTTTATCGTGTGTGCCAATTATTAATCCATTATCTGAAAAATGTATCGTTATTCGAATGCGCCATGTTGTTCTAGTACCAAATTGAAATAAATGCTATGCGATTCGGCATTTTTAGATATTCGCACATCCCTAATAATTTACGAACATATAGTGTGCCCCGACGAGAAATACATTATCATTTTGCTATACCGACTGCTTTCTAACGTCGGATGTTGACGCCATACCAGTTGATTAATGTCAGAAACCACATTCTGAACTTCTAAGCACGGTGGTTTAAGGAAACTTGAAAGTGAACTTAAAAATCTCCATTTAAAATGAAAATAAGTGTCATCAAAAAGGAAATGCGTGGTTTAAATGTAAATTTACAAAGTCTACTAGCGCGTGAGCCAGGACGCTGACGCTATCGCAGTTTCTTAACATGAGAAGCAACGCTCTCACCATATATGCTGTCTTATATTAGCATAGAAATACCAAGAAAAAAATTGAAACCCGCAGTCAATATACCCCGGCACAAACTACCTTGTGCCGGGGAATATTGATAGCTGATAATTGCGTATCACAGTATGTTCCGGTTTCTAATGCAGGGCAGGGACAGATTACCAGTTATTAACATCTGCTACCATATTCATGGCTTAAAAACAACTTTATAAAAACTAGAAGAAATGCACAAAAGAAAAAAATTAAAAATATCAAGTATTTTGGGCCGGCTGAAAGTACGTTGTTGCTTATTTTTTCGATTCTACAACGCCTACCAGTATCTGACGCTGAACTCTGACGATATAATATTAATTATCAGCGGGAAGTGTATTTCTGTGAATAATATTTGCGTTATTACAAACTCCTCGAAGAAAGGTTAAGAAAGAGCACAGACCTATATAAAGCGAAGCAGATTATGGCTTTTACGACCGTCCGAACTGGTGAGTATTGGTTAGTCCTTTTGCACTTAAATTTCTCTTGGCGACCACTAGAGAGCGAACGTCATTTTCTATTACACCGGAATTCTGTACATTTCTATACAGATATATTATCGCTCAAGCGTATATTGCAGAAATTCAGCTTTCGAATAAAAATAGGTGAAGTATCTTTGAATTTCATTTGCGACGCCTAAGCTGGCCTCTCGGTGGCAACAAAAGGCAGATAAATAACAGAACTCAGCTGAAATCAATGGTTTAACCTTCGCATCACGTGAAAATATACATCGAAAATCCCTATATTACTTTGGTGCGCCCGATACCTCTCCTGATGATTCGCTAGAAGATGTAACACCTCAGACAAACGTAGAATAATGTGAGCCTGCATGCCCATTTTCGGGGGTCTCTGAAAATACTAGATGACGTCACGCGCAGAGGAAAACTGGTGATAGTCATCGGGTATGTGAGAAGACAAGTCTTGATCAGCGCGTGTTGTATGAGCTAACCCAATATTGCTAACTGCTCTTATTCGGCTGGATTATACGTGTCATGTGAAACACGTACCAAACACAAGCTGAGGCAAAGTAGGGAATGTTATCTGGGATATCAGAAGACAAGTGTTGATGTGCGTGTGTTATTTGAACAAAGAGAAAATTGCAACTACTCCCATTTGGCCGGGCTATACGTGCCATGTGAAACACACAAATTCCTCAGCTTTCGCATCGATGAATAAGGACGGCATCAATTTTGTCTGTAGAAGGCATGAAGGGTAATAATGATAAGCGAAGATGTTTTACGTCTCAAAGCATGTCATGATGAAGCATGTCATGGTAGAGTGTTTCAAAGTGTGACCAGCTGGCGTTCTTCGACATGAACGGAGAATGCGTGGCACACTGGCATATTGCATTTTCGCCTCTATGGAAAATGCTGCGGTCACGGATGCAGTCGATCTCGCGACTTGCGTCTAGCAGTGGAGGACGAGGGTTACTATTTAGGTGAAAGTTCCCTAAAGTCAAAAGGTTAGGTGAACAAACTGATTTCTATCGCTTACTCTACATTCAATGTCTTGAAAATTTCACACGTACATTACATATTCCAGGATGTGATCAGAAGGAAACAGAGAATAAATGCTTTAATTATAATTTGCCCCACTGAAAGTTTCTTCATCTGAAGTTATAAGTTACAGCTCCAGCTACGTGCTACGTTGTCCTAAACGTTAACCATCTCCTCCAGTTATTAATGGGAAATCCTCTGAAATAAGATACTTTCATTATATTTAAAACACTCACCTTCATATTGCTGCAGAGTTTAGAGAATATGTAAACCAATGCGTGGCGGTCGTTTTATTTTCAGATCACATAAACTGTGTTATTTATTGCAGTTTCTTATCTAAGCTATTTCAACACCTTCTTCGTCATTGCGCATTAAGCGGGACGTCATATTCTTATATATGGCCAAAGTTATATAATAAATTTCCGCAGACACGATATTCAGTCCATGGGGAACCTCATTCAAGGAAGATTGCATTGTATTAATAGCACTGCTTGCAATTGCAGTGTACGTTCGCTAGTACCAAAAGTGGATGGGCAGTAGATAGCATTCATCACACTAAGAACGATCTCTCTCGTATGCCTTCATTAAATGCGTAGCATGTCGACGTCATTCGCTTGTCTCTGAAGAATAAAGAGGCCTTTGACCTAGTCCCCTCGTTGTGGTTACTCACTTTACTGCCCGGATATGTCGTTTAGCTTCAAATTCGAAGCTGAGCTGCCCTTTACCTAGCTTCGTTCAGATGATAGCGAAGTTTTCCAGCGTTGCGATACTTTAAACTATCGCCATAAATGTGCGAACTTCATTACGTGTCTGTTTAATGCTAAGCAATTATATTTCTGAAAGAAGAGCGCCAGCGCTTGGCGTGTAGTGTCGCACCGCACGCCTGGCATGGGGCCGTGGCTTTATACAACACGAATTGGAGTGAGCTGTAAGATTGCTTATATTGCATGTACTTTCCGCTGCACTTCAGGCCCATATCAATAGGTGGACTCTGCCAGTTTACTTATTTGCTGACAGCTGGCAGTGCATGTTGCGAGCGCTGTGTATAAAAGCATTATTTTCGGCACACTAAAGATTTACATGTATTTCATTTTGCTGCTGACTTAGAACCATCAAGTGCCAAAAAGCTCGTGTGCTAACTGCTCTTGGCGTTCATACCTGGACATGATGAGTGCAAAGCTCGTAGCCCTTTCTTTCCTGCTGGCTATTCTTTTGAACCATAACAGTGAGTACCATTTAAGCTGCAAATCCATTCCCTACCAGGCTTATTTTCGTTTCAGACAATTTCGTTAAGTGCGTATTGGAGATGCCGAAAGACATTTTAATCTGTTTGAGCGTTTTTCAACTGCTTTGTTCCTTACACCAGGTGCTGCTATCATTTTGCGACCGCTGCTAACGTCGCCGAATCCCTGTCTGCTACACCCTCCTCTTAGCGGCATTGCGTAAAATCAAATGTAAGGTAGCAATACGGAGGACATTTATTGGGCCCGCGAGGTAGGTTGCGCACCAGCACTTCCCATAGACGATGATGATACCTATGAGCGAGAAAGGCCATATGAGAATGTGATATGATGGTGATAGAAATATGAGGAATATGTGGGCAATATCATCGCCTATACTAATAGCCCCCGCCTGAAAGCAGCCATCCTGGCCGTCCGTCAAGATGTCGGGGAACGCCGCGTAAGGAGCTTCATTTGGGAGTCGTGGACAACTTTGGTATTGCGGTAACGGTGTTCTGTGGAGGCGTCAAGAGGCGTCGCGCGATAGGTCATGGGCGAAGTTTGCTCCAGAACTAGGTAATGTCCTATGAAACGCTGTAGCAACTTTTCGCACAAACCAGCTGTGTGATAGTGTCACGTGGTTGTGGCGCACGCAGCACTTGCGACGAAGCACGCAGGACTCAAGGTGATGTCAGGCGAACTGCTTACTGGGCGAACTTGTGGCCAGCAAAACAAGGCCAGTCACAATTCACAGCAACAGGGGCATGAACAGTCGTCGGTCGACGGAAAGACCGACAAACGGCGTAATGCGTCGGCTTTTACACCCGCGTCATAACACGTTCTCGCATTATCTCTGGAATTCCAGAAGTTACTGAAATTTGCGCGTCAAGCATGCAAAGTTCCAAGAATGGTCGACACGGTTCTAGAAGTGACATGGAAGATAAACGCGGCCTGCGTTGCGCGTAACAGAAAGTGATAGCAGCGCTCCCCGCAAACAATCAAAACGAGATCGCGTGTCACTGGGAAACGATAACGGCTTTCCACTTAAAACAACCGCACGTGTCAATAGTGAGTCAGAAGCAGGACCTCGCCGTTAGGCCAAAACGACACGACGCGATGAAATTCACCGTAAAGGGCATTCCTTTCTTGCTGTCTGGCTCCTGTGTTCATACGAGCAGGCTGTGGACGCTAGGCGATGCACGAAAAGCACTCTTCGCATGATGATGGTGATTAATTCATCGTGGCGGTGTTGAACGAAACGTCCAGAAAGTAGGGGAACGCCCGTAAACGAGCTAAAATGGTGAGTAGCCAGTTGTGCGCTGTACACCCGCGATGCAGGCGAAAGTAAGAAATGATAAAACCGCATCCCAGTTTCTCTGGTCTGGCTTAACATAGACAGAGATAAGGTCGACAAGTGTGCGATGTAACTGTTTGGTCAGGCCGTTTGTATGAGGATGATAGTTATAGCATGTCTTGTGAGTGGTACCGGACGCCCGGAGAAGTTCGTTTAGTAGTTCAGAAGGCAATGCGTTGCCACGGTAACAAAGGAGGACCCGAGGAGCCCGGTGATGCGGAATTACGGCTTGCAGAATGAACTTGACAATTTCCCACACACAGCCTGTGGGCACGGGAGCTGTCTCAGCGTAGCGGGTTAGATGGTCGACGGCAGTCACTATTCATCAGGCTGTGCCCGCCGAGGAGGTTGGGTTGCCGACTCTAGCGAAACCACGTGAAACCGCCTCCGAGGATTTTTTTCGCCTCCATGACCATGACAGCGGCAAACGTAATACCGACATCTAGCCGTGCTTTGAGTAAACTCCGGCTTCAAAATGATGCCAGTCACGTCGGTGATCTCGCAGAACGAAATAATGAAAGTACTCCCAGTTAAGGATTGATTACCTGACGGCTAAGGCGCTATACAAGGAGTTAGGTGTACCTGTAGCTAGTAGTAATATTAGCTTCGTGTGATCCTATCACGCTCTGCCTCAACAGCTGACGCCCCCAGCTGGCCGTACATGCATACTCCAACGTTAACTCAATATCTCTAAACGTAAACAACTGTACAGACGAACTACGCTTCTCAAACATTGACGCCAGGAATATTAGGATCACGCGAATCCGCTGCTTTCTCTGCCACCCCGTTTGCTTACGAACTTGACGCGATACCGAGTAGGATAAACGGCGGGTATAACGCGCTCGCTTGGGCACGCGCTACACCCAGTTGCACGCAAAGAGCACGGGACACAACCTTTTTACTATGGAAGCTGTTTGATGAGTAGCGGGTGCATGGTAACTGTGCGTAGGTGAAAAGTTGTCCCCACCTAAAGTTACCGCTTAAGCCTGTTCTCACTGTACTGTACTGGAAAATACAGAATATCGTTGCAGCCACCAGTGCATATCCAACGTACTGTAATATTCAACTGAATTTGCATGGAAAAATATATTATTGTTACTGACCTACTGATTCCGAGGCAGAGATCTGTGCTAAACGAGAGCCCTTTGAACTTCGGACAAGGCACATTGAATGGTATATCGAAAGTGTACTGAAGTGCCTTTGTTGTTTTTTGTTATCGAACAGGAACTTCTAGCCACACACCGAGATAAGCCGAAATGAGCGCCACACATAGAAGGGCTGGCTAGGATTGAGTAAAGAGATGGACATTCACACGCACTTTACCATACTTTAGCGTTTGTTTAGTATTGTTAAAGTACCACATGAGAGTTCCGAAGGTTCCATTTGGTTACTTTGATCTTCTAAGAAACCCTGCAAATTGAAACGATTTTTAACGTGGCCTCCAGACACTGCCCAGTGACTCTGATTCAGCCTTAACATCTCTCAGGGGAAACGCTATTAAGTGTTGTCGTACGATAAGTAGCTGTGTTGCGGCCTTTTGTGGGCAATTCCCTGTCACTTGAGATAAGCCCTGGCAAGGGCGAGGTGTTTCACTAACTAAATTTCTTTACCGTCTCAATGTGCAGTGGTGTCATCGACAATGGTAAAGTGTAAAAACGGCGAGAAACCTTATTGCCTTACTGTACCACAACGACCAACGCACTGCACATGCGGTGAGTGAAAGCATCTTTGCATCCATCACTAGACTGGCTTGGAAAAACCTTGCAGTATGCATGACATAAATTGCTGAGCACGCATAGTGCACACGATTCTTCATAATAGAAAAAAAGTAGGTTCCGTGCAAGGACGGAATTATAACAGCAGAAGCTTATAGATATATTGGTTTAATATTTTCCCTTCCTTTCGTGCTACAGAAGTTACAATTCAGAACCACTTAGATCTACAGCAAAACCACGAAATTCAGCGCCAATTATGGTCGCCGCCATGTTCGCGTACATGCCTGCCTCCAGTATTACATAAGAAGGGGGCAGTGTAGAAGTGTTCATGCTACTGCCTATACGAAAGCGTTTGCTGTAGGACAAAATTATACAGCAAAACTGTGCTTAGTAGGTTTCTTGAAAATTTCCTTTCGTTACCTGTTCATGCATGTCCTGCCCCATGTCCTGTCTGTGCACTTCTCAACCTCCGTCCCATCCCTACCTGAAATGTACATGCGCGTTTAAAATGTATTGAAATGCTATACCCATGTAAAACTTTCATTTGCGAGTGAGACATCGCAATTTAAATGGTATGAATTAATTGTGATGCTTTTCACTGTTTCTGGCTCATAGCACATATATATCAGTAGGTGAAGAAAGTATCTGTTGAGTAAGAATATCCCAGTCATTCCCGGCGAACTAGGGCTCTGGAAGCTTACCCTGTACCGCCTTAAGCAAAGTGGAGATTCTCAAGAGATTTGCCATAATCCACACTCATAGCTTCACTGCATTGATTCGCAGTTGCTGTACATTCAGCAAAGTGGATTTCGTAAAAGCATACGTCGACATGCCTGTCGAACATTCCGACATTCCAAAAAACGGCGATTATTACCCCTTTTGGCGTGTTTGAGTACGCACACATGTCATTTGGTCCCCGAAACTGCGTTCAAAAGTTTCAGTGCTTAGTTGATCAAGTGCTCTTTGCCTGACTTGTTTCTTTAGCCTATTTAGCTGACATTATTGTATTCAGCCGCTATGATGCGAAAACTAACTTGCATACGTTATGTCCTTGAGCGCCTTCGTCACTATGGTCTGGTTGTAAAAGCTTTGAAGAGTGAGCTTGGAGTTGATTCTTTCTATTTTCTTGGCGATCTACTAGACAAGCATTCCATCCAGCCTGTAGCATGCCGTGTCATAGCCATTCAAGCTTTTGCACGACCGTCAACCGCAAAAAGCTACGGGAATTTCTCGACCTCAATTACTATCGACGCTTCATTCCTCGCTGCATATAAATTTCGCAGTCGCTGCACAGCATACTCTATCGAAAACCACAAGTCAACGCGCCTATATCATGCACAAATGATTCTGCGTCGGCATTTAACGCTTTCAAGCACGCCCTCGCTACAATCACACTCCTGGCGCACCCGAAACGAGAATCGACAATGTACGTTATGGCAGGCGCCTCCAATGCTGGCGGCGTGCTTTAGCAGCTGGTTGACAAAATATGGCGGGCCATATTCTTCTTTTCAAGAAAGCCGACACCGCAAGAAACTTTCTACAGTCTATCGCGAATTGCTAGCAGTCGGCCACTCCCGCCACAACCTCCAAGATTGTCAGTTTTTTTTATTCTCATTGACCACAGGCTCCTAATTTACGCTATTATCTCCGACAGTTTTTCGCACAATCAACGTAAACTAGCCCGCATGCACACATTTCCGAGATCACCACAGAAATTTCGCATATCAGTCGTGCTGATAATCCCGTAGCGCACACTCTGTCGCGGATCCACATCCACGCAAGTCAAGTAATTCGTTTCGGCATTTACTTCCTATACGCCTAGCTAGTGCGCAACACACGGACAATGGCCCTCAGACACTCGGGACTGCCAACAAATCTCTGAACTTCGATGATGCCGTACTGCCCGCTGCAACTTCACTGTAATTTGAGACGTGTCTATGGGTCGGCCTCCACTGTCAATTCCCCAACAATTTCGACTGCAAGTTCTCGACGCACTGCAGGCGTTATCGCACCCGGGAGTACACGCAACACAACGCCTCTTCACTTCCCGCTATATGTGGCCACGTATGGACGTTGATGTCCGTCGCTGGATTCGGTCATACAATCAGCGTCCAGGTCTACCTTGTTGGTGCGCTACCGCAGTCATCGAGTCAGCGATACATACCCACTTATATCGACTGTTTTACACGCGGGCGTAAAGAATTGGCGCTCTCTAACATAACGGCCCAGTCTGTGATCCAGCCCTTCCTCGATACCTGGATTTCTCGTTACGGCGTCCAGCATGCCATAACGACAGACAGCGGACTAAAATTTGAATCATCCTTCTTTGGAGCTCTATCTCGTCTTCTAGGGGTAAGACACATACGAACCACAGCTGACCGCCCCAGTCCCAATGGCATGGTAGAACACTTCTGCTGTCAACCAAAGGCATCAATTCTAGCGTATGACTCAACGATCCCTTCGACAGAGCGCCTGCAATTGCTTTGACTGTGCCTTCGCACCGCTATGAGGGAAGATACACAGTATTCTCCATCTGGACTGGCTTTCAGCACGACACTTCGAATACCTGGCGAGTTCATCGCCTCGGAACCGACACAGAAGTGTTCGTTTCGTAATGATAACAGAAGTGTTCATGTGAGCACGTCATCATAACATCGTCCTGTATTCATCCACCATGACGCTACTCCCGCTCTTCTACAACTGTCGTACGACGTCCCCTTGGAAATATTGCAGTGTGAAGCCAAGCCTTTCACACAACTTGCCAAAGGACGCGAAGAGATAGTTTCTATCGACCGTTTGGAGCAAGCTCACATAGACTCAGTAAGCGCAATCTCAACAACATCAAGCGCTTAACGCCAGTGGTATTCATCGCTAGGGGGTGAGCCATGTAGTGGACAGTGCGCTTGGATCCCGCTGGTAAAAAAATGCGGACTGGATGGGCGTCATCACAAATACGAGCTAGGTGGTTGGGCGCCATCACGCCTACGTGCTGGACGGTAGTAGGCATGGTATCAAAACAGTCCCCTGTAAAATAAAGGCCAATTTTTAGCACGAAAGTGTTTTAATGCCGGGGTCCGCCAAGCAATCAGAGACGTACTACGGTAACGGAAGCTATGTGAAAAAAATGAACATACATTCACAATGAAAACGTCCACCCAGTCAGACTTAATCCCACCTTCACCCGGGATTCGATGAAAGAGGCTGCAAGATCTACGGATACACCATTGCAGCATTATTCATACAGATGAACATTATATGTTTGCTACAGTGCCTCACAATTTGCAGTTATGTCATCCTCTCGAACTAAAGGTGTTTAGCACAGTGTAGTATAGTGTCTAAAGAGGAGAAAATTACTGCTAAATTAACACCGCCCCCCTTGTGCTGCGTTCTTGGTTCGCTTAGGCTGGCTGCTGTGGTGCCGCCGTCTAGGAACGATACATAGAGCGAAGCAGATTGTCATGCTACTTCGCGCCGGCGGTTAGCGCTTCGGTAGTTTTCGCTCCTCGACCGCTGCGGAAGTTAGGAGCGTCCTCGGCGAAGTACGAACGTGGCCACTACAAAATTTGGCTTGCGTGGACAGGCGTGTTGAGTTGCGACGCGCACTGCTCCAGGAACGCAAGAAAGGCTGTTACAAGCAAATGCTTGACCTAGCGATCCAGTGACAACCCGTTCGGTTTCGCTCTCAAGGTCTCACCGTTTGCGGACGCTCCTTGTTCATTGCAGGTTTGCGCAGTTCTCTGGCGCGTACAATTGAGTGTCTGCGGAGCGACGTGAGTCGTTCGAGAACTTTCTCTCGTGTACAACTGTTGAGGATACCTGTGGCCGAGTTGAGGTGCCACTGTGTTCACATGTTCACAGTGCCCAAGCCAACATCGCCCCTCAATTCGCCAGGTTGCCGCTTATGCGTTCCACAACTTTGCGAAGACGGGTATCACATTCGTGTTACACCGATACCTATGGCATAGGGGTCAGCGACATGTTTTTGTGGGCATTCTGTTCCCACACCGGCATACTCCTCCTTAAGAAATGCAGGGAAAAAATGTGGTTGATCCCTCTGTCATAGGAATTGGTATAACGCGAAAGTGAAACCTGTCTTCGCGAAGTTGTGGAATGCATAAGCGGCAGTCTGGCGAATCGAGGGGTGGGAGATTGTTTGCGTGCTGTGAACGTGTGAACACGTTACATGTAGACATCAGCGGCACCTCGACACGGCCCAGGGATCCTCCACAGTTGCACACGAGGGAAAGTTCTCGATGATGATGATGATTGTGGTTATGTTAGGAAAGGACGCTAATTTCTGCAGCCCATGTAGGGAGCACGGCTAAGCGTCCGTGGGGCTGGGGGAAAGGGAGTGAAAGAGATAGAGAGGAGAGAAAGGCCGTAGTGGAGGGCTCCGGAAATTTAGACCACCTGGGGTTCTTTAACGTGCACTGACAACGCACAGTACACGGGCCTCTGGCGTTTTCGCCTCCATCGAAAATGCGACCGCCGCGGCCGGGATCGAACCCGCGTATTTTGGGTGGCAGCCGAGTACCGTAACCACTACACCACCGCGGCGGACAGAAAGTTCTCGAGCCACTCGCATAGCTCCGGAAACGCTTAATTGCATGCCCCACAGCTGTGCGCAAACCTGCCGTAAACGATGAGCGTCTGCTGACACTTGGCAAGCGCGCGGCCGGACTCGAGCGTGGAGGGCGGAGTCGAGTATCACTGTGGCAAGCGAAATTGAACGGGTTGTCAGCGAATCGTTTTGTGAGAACGCAGCCCACCGCAACGAAATGCCAATCATTTCCTTGCCGACGGCCGTCCTTGCGCTCCTGGAGCAGTGCGCGTCCCAACTGAACACAGATGGGCATGCAGGACAAATTTTGCAGTACCGCGTTCTCAATATGCCCGACGAACGCACTGTCACGACGCCTTGATGGCCTTGACGTCGCCACGACCCTAACCTTAACTTCCGCTGCGGTCGAGGCGCGAAGACTACCGAAGTGGTGAATACCGGTGAGTATTCGCTCGACAGTTTGGTTCCCTCTATCCATCGTTCCTAGATGGCGGTACCACGGCAGTGAACCTAAGTGATGCAAGCGTGCTGTTTAGAGGACGCAATGTTAATTTAAGGTAATTTTGCTTGTTAAGCAGTGTAGTTCACTATACTAAACACCTTTTCTTCAACCGGACTGCGTTAAATGCAACTCGTAAAACGCTATTGTGAACATATAAAGCCCAACTGTTGCCAATGTTCCGGTGTGTGTTGGTAGAGCACGCAGCACTTCTCGTCAAATCCCCTGTGAATGTGGGTTCGAGTCCGCTTGGGTGGAACTTTCTCATTGTGAATGTAAGATAATACTTTCAAAGATCCACTTCCGTTATGGAAGTACGTTACTGGTTTCTTGGTGGAGCAGGGGATGAAACACTTTCTTGTTAATATCAATTCCAAAAGGTTTCCGACAAGAAGGTACATTTTCTGGATAGCTATTTACTGAATCTTTGGAGAAATCTTGACCAGACTAGACTGGGGCGAAAAAAATAGGGATTAAGAAAGAATATCGAACCTGCGCTTTGCCGACGAAAGTGTGCGCTTCTGCAACGACGGCGACGAACTGCTGAAAGGAGGATTGAAGAATTCAGCTGCGAAAGCACTTATTTAGGATCAGGTAGAACATATTGAACACATCACAAAAACAAACGGTACTGCTAACTGGCCAAGAAACAGGTTCTCCACGATTGAAAATCATGCATTACATTAGTACAGTGACACATGGCTAGGAAAACCCTCGGCCAACAGGGAGTAACGATCATCCGCCGATTGCCTATATGTCCACTTGCGGGCGAAGGTCTCGCCAACGATTCCAATCCACTCAATCCTGAACAGTTGGTTCTCGCAATTTATGCTCGTAAAAATGCTTAATCTTCAGCGATTATCGACAGTTTTGCCACGTGAAAGATGTGTGTTATGTCTAATGTGTCTTGTATCAAGGACCCTCTTGGATTGCTGTACTTGTGTATGTGTCGTGCTGAGTATTGATGAACTTTGATGACCTGTACGTAACTTTGTGATGTAAGCCACCCTGTAAGAGAAGAGGAGTAGCCGGCGCCGCACGTGGGCACCAACCTCTCCTTAAATTACATTTATTAAAAAAAAAACGATTTGATACAAGCCCAGCTTAGCACATACTTTACGCTGCGCAGGGCTGTTGCTACGCCACGCCAGCTCAATAGCAGCCATCGGTGCCGCCGGTGTTTCGGTTTTCAATGCGTGATTTTATTGCGAGCACAAGTTCAAGAGCAAATACCAGTGACAAAACGTGTCATCTTATGTGCGCGAGAGCGGCCTGCATGGGGTCTTACGCTTGCCGAGTTTATGTCGACGCAGTTTTGAAGCGGTAAGGCCTAGCGACGACATCGGCGCCGAGCCTTCGGGTGTAAGGGAGGCGGGCAGAGCGGGCTGCCGCTTTTTCGTCGTTTTGCACCTGTCGCCAAAGTTACTCACCGACTCATCCGTACTTTATGCAGCAGGAACTGCTCTTCGTTTGCGATATTAGCAGCGGCCCGTAAGCTTTCGCTAACGGTGTGCGGCAGCTCATCGTTCCGCTAAGATGGACGCGCCTTTAACCTCTTCATCGCGATCGTTTTCCACCCATTCACATCTAGCTCATCACTGTGATCGAATCCCTGTACTAACAACACACTGTGCATGTGAAGTTTTGCTTTGACAAAACAAGCGCAAATTGTTCCTTCGACTGAGTCTTCAGTTTTCACCATTCCGCGCTCTTGGCGTTCTGTCTCTGTACGATACGTGTTCTGAGGCGTCTTTACTTGTTTTTTATTGCGAATTATCCAGCGAATACGGGTAACAGCAATTCGAAGCGACACGGGCGCACGGTCTAACGACGAGATCCCGACCAGGTCGCATGTTTACATTCCAACCTTTTTATTTTTTTTTCTTTAACAGGGCTACATCGCGGGACAAATTTGAATGAAACACGGTCACAGGAGGTTCGGACATCGTTTTCTGACGCGTTCAATCGTCGTCCACGCCAAAGGATTCGTGAAAAATGCCAGTAAACTTATAGCGTGCAGCACGCACAGCCGTATCAGCTGTGCTTTGAGAACTACAACTAAGATGGCGGCGGCGCCACTCCTGGAAACTCGCGCATGCGCAGATCACGCGGTGAGATCGGTCTATTCCTTGAGAAAGAGCTATGAAATTTGGGCGTTGATTTCTGCTTATTTTCCTATGCTTTCTCCCATACAATTTCCTCATTAGTTTCTTTTGTATTGCTATTTTCTCTTGCTCACTTTCCTTCCTTTTTTCCCGTCCCTCTTTCTTGCTCCTTGATGGCGATCTTAGTCGGGGAATACACAAAAGAGTAGGGATATTTCCATGCAATGCGATGTAAAACATGCCATAAGAGACATGTGCGTCAGCCGAATCGGAATTGTTAAAACGTACATGTTTGCACATATTAGTGTTGGAAGCTGATATTGGAGTAACCAAAGGAAAGCTTTTTTTGTACAAAGTTCACTTTTATAGAACTTCCTCATGTACAGATTTTTCAAAGGCTTTTGAAAAGAGCATGAACTACGCGTCAACCTTCTAGGCTATGTGAAGAGCTAGAAATTAGCCGCGACTTAATTCAGTAGGCTCAGTAATGACGCTAAATCGGTGGCATAAACCACGTTGTACAGTACAGAGGGAATTCTTAGGTTCATAATAGCTAATTACGTATGTAATGTAGTATATTAGAGTAGTTTCCATGAGGGTGGTTAACAATTTAGGTCTATTTTAACGATTACTTCGGCACCAAATTTCTACCAATTTCAATACCAAATTTCTTCTACCTTTTTCTGTGCTAATTGTACAGTTCCCACTACCAGTGTTTCTGCCATATAATCAGTGTAGAGTGACTAAACTACAAACATCAACTTATCTACAACCAGAAATCAGATTACCGAACCGCTTTGCGTGGGAACGGTTGCATGATGTGCATCAATAATCGGGTTTAAAAACCTTTCTTAGACTCTAAGACATCATCAGTAGGGAAAGTTAACCATGATATCGAATGTATAAAGAGGGCCTTGATTATCTATAAAAATGAAGGCGTAACGTATTCGTAAGATCGGCTGATCGAGATTTTCTATAAGGACATAATTCTTGATGCGACTCTGGCTGCACAAAGGCGAACCGAAATACCTTTGATAGGTGTCAATGTTTAGAAGCACAATATGAATTGACGAGGTTTAGCGTGGTTCTAGTGCCATAAACAAACTACCGCTTATAAGCAACACTCTTTTCTTTGTAAAACAATTGCGAGGATTCCTTCCTGCAATCTGCTAAAAATGTTAGCCACCATTACTCTCTTCCAAAACAGACATGCTTATTCTTACTTAAGTCACCTCTTTTAACTGCAGTTATGGGTTCCATGTTTCAGTACCTCAAAACAGCCATGCCCTCCCACGGGAAGTACATGCCCTAATGGCCAGCCGGTACAGGATTGCTTTACAAAGGCTCCTAATGCCTGCTTTTGCAGTTGCGGTAAGTTGACCATCTAAATCGTTAATAGGAGAACATAGGACAAACTTCAATAGTTAGAATAGAGGACATTGCTCCCGTTTGAATGTTTATGCGTGTTATGGAAGGAAAATAAAATATTTCTTTAGTGTGCCAAAACCAAGGTATCATTACAAGTACGCATACATTTCCCATCCCGGATAATCTTGGGTCCTTGTGGTGAAATCGCTAGCGCCTAAACCCATCTATAAAAGTGATGTTTAACTTTATAATGTCTTATCAGTGCGTAGTAGTGGTCTGCGTATGCTAGCTTTAGCAGCTCTGCAAGTTAAAAAACACCCACTTCGCCGCTCTATTCGGGACTTCCGCTAATACGTAACGGTAAACTGTACTGTATTCGAGGATAGCAGAATTGGAGTATTTTTGTCTCCACGTTAAGTGAAGGTCATCTCTCAACATAGACACTCGTAATTAAGCATAGCTATTATTCATAACTTTTCATTAAAACAAAACCTGACATGTCTCAATATTAACCGACGCCTTGGCGCATGCGTATTAATGGGACCATCTAGAGGTCTCCGCCACCGAGGTCAAGGTGGGTAATAAAACATATGTACGACGCTAAACAAATTCGGCTAATTTACCCGTATAGATGCGAAATCAGAGAACACCCTCATTATTCCGCGATTCTTTTAACACTGCACAGATCATGGCGCCTAGCCTCACAGATTTAATCAATTGCGCTTATTTCTCTTTTTTTCAGCCTGAGAACATTTGAAGCATGTTCTCCGCAATACTTCAGCCTTGATTCTGCTGGAGTGCAGTAATAAAGTTATCTGCGTGATAAATGTCGGTATCTTTATTCTGCAGTTGCTGTACAATATATTTCATTTCAAGATAATAACATTTTGACAAAAATTCTTCATATTGATTGCACTACCACTCATGATAGCAGTAGACTACCAAATTTTTTTTACTATGAGATAACATGTTTTAATTTAATCGCTCTCCTGCTGTAATGAATTACAACAAAAGTCTACCACTAGGTCTATCAACACTTATCAAATCAACATTTTTCTCTGCATCACCGGAACATCTGGGACACTGTAGAGTATATTTTTGCGAAAAGTTATATCGCGCCCGGCGCCTGACAGGGTCTAACGTTAAAGCGAGCGTACCCTGTCTCCCGCTGGCAGGAGCAGTGATGGGTTAAGCTAGCGGCTACATTAGCAGTCCAAGTGAAAAAAATAGAAAAGAAAGAAAAATTCCGAGAGGAGAGGAGATGAGACAAGGAGAGGCGGGGACGGAGGATGCGCATGCGCATTGCGGGTGTGGATTCTTCACGGCGGATGGAATGAGGGAGGGACGGACAAAGCGCCCGCCATGAGCTGCTTCGCGTCTAAAATATGCGCGAAGAGATAACACCTGGGGGCACGAGGGGTGACAGACGCAGCTCAGGCAACGCTTGCACAGCACCGCCGAGCCCACACCACCTATATTTTTTTCCCTGTAAGGTTTACTACAGCGTTTTACTGAAGCTTTGCGCGAAATGCACTTCTAAAAGATTCTCTTTACGAAGAAGAGTTCGCTTCCAGAGTTTGTCGTGCACGGAAAAAACCACGCCCGCTAATTGCTCGGCATTCGGATCACATGGATATTTGTGTGGGTAAGCGGCATTTGCCTGTATGGTCTCGCTTTTAATATGA
Source organism: Hyalomma asiaticum (assembly GCA_013339685.2). Taxonomy (NCBI): domain Eukaryota; kingdom Metazoa; phylum Arthropoda; class Arachnida; order Ixodida; family Ixodidae; genus Hyalomma; species Hyalomma asiaticum. The sequence continues at coordinate 103,695,014 of CM023483.1, forward strand.
GACTACAAATCAATGGAGAGAAAAATATCAATGGTGGCACGGCTTCTTTGTGTAACCTGAAGAAAAATATCGCTATTAAAACGAAAATTCTGTTTGAAGGGAGTGGCCATATGAACGCACCGTGGTTCAAACAATCGTACAGGGAACTGGAAGCGGCCTGAAAACCAAAGAGTTAAGAAGGTATGAAGAACAGAAGTAAGCCGATTAAAGCGTCAGAAGCCAAACGAGGCTTAATAGGGGCCACACGGTCCAGGCTTGCAGCAGAGCACAGCTACGTGCATTTGTTTGGTTGTCCGCGTCCCAAGGCTGCCGATTTTACAAATATCCTCCGTACTTTCTGATGACGACATATCAACCTTGGAAGGAAAAAAGAAGACTAAATGTGTTCCTTGTTACCGCCGATACTTTCCAGCACCGTGATGTTGACGCTGCAATATCAGCAGAAACTTGCTCCATGCCGATTTCTAAGATCTCTTACTTGAGCACAAGCGCAGTAACCCAGCACTTTTCTCTAGTGTTGTAATAATGGCAGAGCCTTGCTGAAAACTTCATAAAGGCAGATGTCACGCTGCTAGCCGAATTATTTCATTATCTTAGTGGCCATTCTGCACCAGCCGTTCTGTAGTTTGCATCCGTTTTTAATATGGATGTATTGAATCGGTTTTGGTCAGTCGTTACTATGATTTAGCCCTGCTTTCAACCGCTTCTTTCTGAACATGAGCACGGCATCATTAGGCGCCGATATTCGGGGCGCTAAGTGGTCCGCACTTCATAAGTGGTATGTCTGAATATCCTTACTTTGAATAGCACTGAATAAATCTTCGCCCTTGCAAGCCCTTGCAATTCTGGTCGACATTCGCATACTTAATGTTTAAACAGGAAAGCTCTTTATTCGCTGTGCCATACATTTGACGGCGTCCTTGTCAGACAGAGCAAAAAAGTGGGCCAGTTCTTGCTCTGGGCGCAACACCCACTGCCACAGTGGTGAGTACCAACTCTTGCCGTCAGCCATGTATAAGGTATTGATTATGTGAAGTAAGGTATGTTTTGACAGGTGAGGCGGGTTGAACTGCCGCATGCACCGCAGCATTTTCACACACGGCGAAGATAGACACTTGAAGACGGGTTCGCCTATCGAGTCGCTTGGTGGGTTGAGGGCAAGAATAGGGTAGTGACTCGAGGGTTCTTCCCACCTGCGTTCCTTACTCTTGTTCGTTGTTTCTCCTGCTGATTTCCTTCCTTCCTTCCTTCCTTCCTTTCTTTCTGTGTTTGGTTGCTCGTTTCTCTTTTCCCTGCCTCTAATGATTTGTGGGGTTTAACGTTCCAAAACCAGCTCTGATTATGAGAGACGCCGTAGTGGAGATCTCCGGAAATTTCGACCACCTGGGGTTCTTTAACGTGCGCTGACATCGCACAGCCCACGGGCCTCAATATTTCGCCTCTATCGAAATGCATCCGCCGCGGCCGGGATTCGATCCCGCAACCTTCGGATCTGCAGCCGAGTGCCATAACCACTAGACCACTGTGGCGGGGCATCCCTGCCTCTATGTTTCTTCCTTCTTTGGTACAAATTCAATGCAATTCTTGTGATCATCACCCTCCACTGAAGAGGAGGCGCATGTTCCAAACCCGCACCTTTTACCATCTACCTCCTCAGGCATCGGCAACCCAGATCTAAAGCGTATGTATTTGACCAAAATGTGGCCGAGTCGTTAGCGTGGTGACCTCACAAGGTAGGCGTCAATGGGTCGAATCCGCAGCCGTATAACCAACTCCTGGGTTCATTTTGTTATTGTATTAGGCATCTCTTTTAACAATGATGAGTTCTTTCGTACGGTGTCAGCTGCCACGACAGAAGTACCTCATCATTCGGCCATTTGAATTTTAGCATAGAAGGAAATGCATCAGTTAATGGTGAATTGATACGTGCGGCCCGTAGATTATAGAGAAGGGTGGTGTGAATTACCTAATACGTCATACTGATATGCGCATCACACTAGGCTGCTATGCTTGCGCTTAAAATCAAATCTCAGAAGCTTGAAAGTGGGCATGCAGTCGGCAAGGCGCTGGTGGTTCTGTTGATATTGCTTTTACGTCATGACATCAATAACTTGAGGGATCAGCCACATGGAACAACATTAACGATAAATAAAAGCTGTGTTGCTGTCCCAACTGTTTTCACAGCATCGAGCAGGCTTTAATGAACATCAGAAGGAGCAGTCCAGAGTTCTCTATGAATTGTAGCTTCTTTGTCAGTGCTCATTGAGGCACATCGTCGAGTGCATAACCACTGCTACGTTTTCCCATAAGTTCTCTCTATCTCCTACCCAGCCTGGGAAGTACACGATTTGGGCGACAGGATTTTGTGTTTACCCGATTTAAACCACTTGATGATGTGCTATCCGTATTTTGTCATTATTAGTCCGGTGGAGCTGACGGTGGACACGTAGTGACGTCGCAAAGAATCTGGCCAGTAACTCATTGTGAATTGTGGTGAAACTGTGCCGTATATCGTTAAGCCCTGATGATATTAATAGAAGACTGTGCATGAAATCAGCATGAAATCATACACGACACTATATTTTGTTTCCTGATGTGAGCTTTAACTTAGCTTGCATTATATTCCACATTTGAGCACAACCAGTCCTAGCTTTGCCCTGGAAGCTTCACATCTACTTGTGCTTTTGTTGCATGCACCTATGAATCGGTACGTCATGAATTTTCCGTGTGCTTGCTCGAGGAGGATTGAGATGGCGCTAACGCCGTGAAGATGAATAACACGCGAGGCAAAGCGCGCAAAGGAATTGACAGATTCAAAATTAACCAAAAGATCCCATGACAAAGTTTGGATAAGCTTACCACGGATAATCAGTTATCGCGTTACGGAGTCTCTTAATTTACGAGAGTTTATTACAGTTGGTTTACAACAACCGTGTTCACAACGAAACTCCTCTCAGAAAATGAGAAAGATCTGGCTGGTCGACCACCGACCACATCAGTTCTCCGCGGTGGAAACTAGGGTACCGCTCCTGTGCACTGCGCTTGGTTTTTACAGCGCAACTGTTAAGAATTCACTAGATTTTCCTTGTTGTCGTCCGCCGTTAACTGCAGAGCGTTCAGCAGAAGGATAAGGTTGACCCGCTCTTAGCCCCCACACACTGTCCAAATTTCTGCATTGTTGTCATTATGCTAAGGGCAGCATAAGAAGGAAACAAAGAAAAATAAACCACAGAAGGAAAAAACGAAGGGTTGAAATAAAGAAACGAGAGGAGAAAGTGGTAATGAATGAAAAGACGCGGGTTGCGTAGGAGGCAAAAGCAGCTTCCCTCCCCGCTTTCCTTGGACCCGCTGTATATAACATTGACCTAAGCCCACCGCAAAATGAATGGTGAATAAACAACAGAAAGGGTGAAAAAAAAGCAACAGAAATGGTGAAGAAAAACAACGAAAATAAATAAAACGGAAAAAAACTGAGGGTGACCTAGGTAAGGGGGCCGCGATAGAAAGGGAAAGAAAGAGGTACACAAGACCGTGGACTGAGTGAAGGTGGTGACTGCCTTTCTGCAGACGAAATAAATACTTGATATGCAGAGATAATGACGCTTTGGTGGCTCCTTCACTTTTGTGTACCACATTTATGAGGAAAAAATGCCCCCACCTCCTCGAAGGGAATCGTGAGGAAATGCGAATGCGCATTTATATATACGTGCGAGCGAGCGAACGGGAGTGGGGCGCAGGGAGGAGAGAGCGAATGGCGAGAGAAGGAGCGGCGAAGCACTGCACCTACCCTCTCCTACACTCTCTCCACACACGCGGGAGCTACGCCGAGCTCCCGCGATGCGAGCGCCCTCACACGCCAGAGCGCGCTCCTCCTCTCCACTCACTCTCCGCTACTCCGCCCGCACCACCTCCTCCGGTTGCTAGGGGCGAGGATAAGCGCGCTCGCCCGCAGCTGTGGAGAGGGAGTGAGAGCGGAGGGATGCGGACGCCGCCGGATGCGCCTGACATAGCCCGACTAAGAAATGCATTCGCATTTAAAAGGAAGACGCGGTTTTTGTAAGGAATCGTCGCTCCTTTGCTCAGCTTTGCAATGCTTTGTGTTACGAAGACAGCTCCTCCCCAGCTAGCACAGAAATGATTTAGGACATCTTCGAAACGGATACCTGAGACGTTAACGACTGTCGCAGAAAAGGGCACGCGTAACAAGTTTTAGTCTAACGCGGTATAACTCGTACAATGTCCGACTTGTTGCACATAAAAAAAAGTTTCCTTAACATTTCGAAACGTCATTAAAAGGCTGGTCTTTTCGACGGCTTCGAGGAGAGTCAAAAAATCGCATTTACCGGGATTTCTGAATCCGTTTAAAGATTTACCAAAGACGTCATCAAAAAGCTGTTCCTGAAACGTTAGCCGTAATCTGGAAAACAAACAGGAATTGTGCTCGGGAATGGGGCACCCCACAAAATTTTGATCTGGTTACCACCCTCAGATTATAAGCTAACGCCTTCCCAGCTAGCACACAAAGGATTTAAGACGTCTTGGAGACGGATATCCGAGACGTTAACGACGTCGCAGAAACGTCACGCGTAAGAAGTTTTGGTCTAGAAGACGTCGTATATCTCGTCTAATGTCCGTCTTGTTGCACATAAACGAGACGTTTCCTGAACGTCTTTGAAACGTCATCAAAAATCTCGTCGTTTTGACGGCTTGGGGGAGCCTCCAATAATCTCATTTACCGGGATTTCTGAATCCGTTTAAAGACTTACCAAAGACGTCATCAAAAAGCTGTTCCTGAAACGTTAGACGTAATCTGAAAAAGAAGCAGGAACCGTGCTCGGGAACGGGGCACGCCCACCAAAATTTTGATCCGGTTACCACCCTCAGAATGTAAGCTAACGCCTTAGGGGTACAAATAAAGACATTTTTTGCCCCCCTTAGTCATTATTTCTGTGGTTCTGAAGGTGTCAACGGGATCATAATTTTGGGGGGCACCCCCACCTGCGCGGACGCCGTCCCTGCCTTTCTGGTAGTAGCTGCGACCTGCTATGTTACCAGCTGCACCATAATCTTTTCAGTGCTGCAGAGGGGGGGGGGGGTAGTGCCAGCCGAATACTTTCGTAGTTACGTCCCATGAAAAGTCCTGGCACCGCACTTGACTAGAACTCTTTTTTTTTCTCGTGGTCAAGGCATCAGCACTGAGTGCAACAGAGCAAAAATAGAGCAGTAAGGTAGGTACACAGTTCTCAACAAAGGCTTCATCAGTCTTAGCATTTAAGTCAAAATTGGTCGTCATGAATACAAAAATCAATCTAGCATGTAACCTTGTAGAGTATGAAGCAAATCTACCAAAAATAGTAATGACATATCTTTCTACAGTGAATGGATAGAGAGTTTCTTGGCAAGCGGACAAGGACGCCTCTGTGAGAATGATCACGAAGTCGAAACACTGCTACATCAACATTTTATTGAGAACCTAACTTGTGCAAGTTTAAAAAAAAGAAGAAAATGAGAAATGCGAGAAAAACAAAACCACAAATATTTAAAAGGTACTGCAGAAGAAATACTTTAAATATATTTGAAACTTATTGACCGCTAGAGGCTTACAAAAGAGCACTAGTAGTCACAAAACAATCAACAGCCAAACGACTATGCGCTTTTCACCATGATAGCAGCGCATCCGCTTATATGAGCAGAGACAGAACAATGGATGACTGTGTGATAGCCGCTTTCAATCATGTTATGCAGGATCTTCCCCGCATAAAATCAAGGAATATAAACAAAAGAACTCAAATATGACTCAGACATGAAAGTGAAAATTTGTCTAGGATATCAGCTGATGTAATGAGGCAAACTTTAAAAGACAACCAAAACCTTAATCAATTGTCCATGATTATTGACCAAAGTGACTTTCAAAGAAAGTAGCGCATGAAATATTAACAAAATCGGTTGTATAAGCAAGGTCGCAATGCAGAACACAATCTCTCACAGCGAGCAACGTTACATCGAAGCAACCTCCGTTTCACAATGAAGCTACATACGTGCTCGAAGTCGAATACAGTGGAGACAGTGTTGAGGCGACGAAAAACAAAAAACAAAGGAAGAAATATTCCCAATTACATATACAAAATACCGATGTGGCTCTCTACAAAGCACTGTATTCCGCACATATATGCAAATCTGACATGAACGGCGATCAGACTGGCAAGCATCAGTTGGAAGCCAAAAAAGAAAAAAACAGATTTTGGCACCCAGCACATGAAGCTATTCCTAAAAGGGACTTCAAATAAACATCAGGTCTACATGTGCAGGATTAAGCTGAGAGTCTCCGAATTTCGCACTGTTTCACATTTAAAAAAACACTGTCACCTTATACCTAGACATTAAACAAAACACTTTGAACAGCCAACTCCCGTGAGAATGCAACCTCTACCAAACGCGCAACCACTTCACGTTCACACTCATCAGAAACTAGTTGTACTGTCCAGGCTTAGTGCAGCTGGTGAATACGATGCTACTGGCATCATATGACCCGCTGAAATCGCTGTCGCGGAAAAGCTTTCGATATAGAACCGCGGTGGCGCCGTGGTAGAACACAGTTGGTGCCCTATCAGGTTATCCATACAACCGCCGATTAAACCGCATGTATTTCTGCAAAGGAAAAAAAAATGGGGCCGTTATTTTCTGTAAAGCTGCTCTACAACTGTGCTTTCAGTAACGAGAAATGCATCTCTGTCATAGACTGCACCCTTTACAGGAAGTGCTCATAATATCCTGCAACTTGCAATAGATAAACACTCAAAACAAATTTTCCTTCAGTGTCTGGTACTTCTGAACTGCTGCCTGCACCATATATATATATATATATATATATATATATATATATATATATATATAAATTTAACGAACCAACAAACTATGAAGCCTAGGAAAGCATAGCAGAAGTTATTGGGGTGCTTAATTGTAGCATTATACTTTGCAGTAAGTATAAAGGAATTAAAGTGGACGAAAAGACAAACCTGCCTCCTGTGGGAACCGAACCCACGACCTTTGGATAAGGCGTCCGATGCTGTACCGCTGAGCTGCGAAGGCGGTCGTCCCCCCCGTCCCTTTTATCGGGTATATGTGCACATACAATCTAACACTCCCAGGAATTGTATGTACATATACCTGTGTACATATATACGAAGGACAGCGAGCTCCGCCGAAGCTTGGACGCTCGTGCTAGGTGCCCAGCGATGAAAAGGAAGAGAAGAAAGAAGTCAGGATCTCAATTACAATATAAAGTGGTGTTCGGGCCGTCTCCGCAGTAAACTTGACGCATCTGCTGATGCTACCACCGCCGATAGTATGTCACTCGTGAACGTTAAACTGCACATTACTGATTCGTAGTTTATTTTGCACGCATTCCCATACGCAGCATGTAGAAATCGAGTCACACACATGCTTCACACTTGGTGAGAATTTTCTTCGAGGCGTGCTTACGTGGTCACTGCGCACCCGGTATGAAAGGGTCCCTGCAATACTTTTTGAACACACTGAGCAAACGGTGCCAATCAGTCGTTGCGGATTCTGTGAACGTGTGAGCCAAATGTTATTGTGCTGCAAGCAGCAGTGGATTTGCAGTTTAATTTTAAATGCATCATGCAATCCAACAAGTGACGTCACTAGCAGCACCGACCCACGAGTTGCCTGCTCTTCTTTCAACAAGTAACGTCACTGGCGCCAACGACTAGGTCCCGTCGCTCACCTCGGTATTTTTAAAGCTAGGAACTCAGATTGCCTTTATATTTCTTTAACGCAAAATGAACAAATATACACTTCCAGACTACATTTCCGTGACCGGTAAGTGCAGCCAGTGATATATGTGCCTCGAGCAAGGTAGTCAGCGGCCTAGCCATATTTGTTGGAACGAAGAGCAAGGTGAATTACAGCTGTGTTTGAAACCAAATAAAAAATTCCCTGGTGCACGCAGCTCAATGATATTTGGCTCACACGTTCACAATAACCTCCACGACTGCTAGGCATCGTTTGCTATCGAGATTACAAATGTTGCAGGGCTCCTTTAGTAAATGGGACATTCAAGGTGGCGCGATCGACGGGAACAGTGACTGCGCACCACACCTCTGCTTAGGCCTCAACAAATTTTCGCCGTGGCTTCCATTGCGCCTGCACAAAACTGCCTTCCATGGCCAGGTAATAGTGAAGTTAGTACAATGCAACGAAATATGGCTCATTTGGGGTAACGAGTATCTCGCGGGGTAGGAGGAAAATGTCGAACGTTCCGCAGAAAACTGTTGAATGGCACTTTGGCTTTCATTTGACGATATAGGCATTCGCGATTCCATCTAAATGCTCGCCACCCAGCGGACGCTCCTGGAACCAGCCGATCCAAGGTCGACCTCGAAAGCGCGGCATGGTATCGCATTACCGCGGGCTGTAAAACAGCTCTATAGTTCCTTAATCGAGGCCATGCCGCCTCGAAGCAGCCCGAAAAAGAAAGAATTCTCATCAGACTTTTGTTGCGTGCCTCAGAGCGTCTCATCGCGATGCAAAGAGAGCAACACGTCGTTTCATCTGTTCCCCAAAGAAGCAGACGACGCTTCGCGCAGGGCAACATGGATTAGGAACTTGCGCACCGGCAAGAAGGTGACGGGAACTATGCTAGTTTGGTCAATGCACTTCACTCGCGACGATTTCTTGCTCCCCGGTGAGTACACAGATTGTGTGTGCGCGCGTTTATTATCGTGCGCGCTTTTAGAAGAGCCGGAGTGTAGTTTAGTTTCGGCAAGCGCGTGAACAAAATAGCGACATCATTTATACTTGTATATCTGGTAAAGTTTTCTGAGCGTGCCTATGCTCAACTTGAACAGCGGTAACATTATTGCTGACGTACTTTTGCCCGCATGCGCTGTAGTAAGTAGATATAAAGCGAGTGCTTGGCTTCGTTCGCCGCCTTCGTCCCATGCGCGCGCTGCGCCGCGTAATTTGTTTGGTGCTTATAGAGGTAATGTCGATCGTTTAACGTAGCGCGTTTGCACTTCGAGTTCATCTGGTGACAATGCAGGATATATTGCGCTCGTTCCAACTTTTCAGCTCTCGACCTGTTCACCGCGCCTCTAAGTTTGTATTCCGGCACCGCGCATATAAAACTGCACTCTTTTAACGCGTTTATAAGTGACGCATTTGTACTCAAAGGAGCAACGCCGCGCACAAGTGCTTGCATCTTTTGGAGAGGCTGCTACGCATGAACACGTACCTGCCTTCTTCAGCTTCAGGCTCGCTGGAAAGGCTCTTTATCCTCAAAAAAATCTGATGCGGGTCTACGAACAAGTGCGATGTTTGAACGCACGGCGCAATTATTTCCGCTGTTTCGCCGCTCAAATCTTTTAGACCGATTAATATCAGATGTTCGGCAGGAAGAAAGAACCCTTTCGCATTCGACGAAGCATCGTGATACAAACTTGCAATCAAGAAACTTTAGCACAGCGCTAAGCGGAAGCGCGGCCGTGACCCTGCTATAGAAGCCATCTTTGTTTTTCTCAGCAATGTTGCCAGATGAACCACGTTTTCGGGACTTGCGAATAGGCATGCACCGCTAGGTCCCGGCACCGGACAACCTGATGGCGCCCGTAATATATAATAAAAATAAACAAAATACGTCGAAACGTTCATGTATAGGTCGTCATAACACGCCGCTCACCCATAGCCCGACGTACTAATTTAGTTCGTTGTTCGTCCCCTTGTCATCTCCGTCCTGCGCTATCAGCCCAGCAACCTGGTTCAAGTCTTCGCTCCCCAGTCCGTACCACGTGAAACACTGGACAGCTTATGGCATACCATAAATCTACTGTGCACAACAGCGTCCCTGTAACAATACTATGGGACCCGATAACATCAGGTCGTGTAATTGTTTTGGTATTTGCGGTCTGCAAGAATCACGAACCCCCAAATGCTGAAAACCGCAACAGCATGGACAATGAGAAATAATAATAACGAACATTCGCAAACGAGTCACATGCCTTTGACAAGGTTTAAATATGACCTGAGAACGAGCACAACGACACTTAAGCTCATATGAATGCTGAGCTGCGAGAAGTCATTCCACGACCATAAGACGTTACGATTGCCTGCGGCAGTTCTGCTGACATGCCACAACAAACAGTGCGCGATTTTGACATCCATATCACATGCACATAAATTTCACAGCCCTGAACTGAAATCTCACGACTGCAATGCCACAGTGAAAGAACGCGAGGCAACGGTTGCCCTAAAACACGCGATATCACATGCATGTATTCGTCTGTGTAAGACACGAGTAAATTACTAAAAGGACAGAAAGTTGAGCAAGTTGGTATGGTATCGGCGTTCGTGTTGTTCACTGCGCTCCTTGTGTCCGTGTCCTGCACGCCTCTTCTTTTGATTATAGTAAATTACTACTATCCCACATTGTTGTGCAGGCGCTGCACTCGCTACCCGTAACGACCAAATGAGAGGATCGTGGGTATGAATCCAATGCACTCCTTACTCACTAATGAGGCTAAACACGCACATAGACCTAAGAAAGTTTCAGAATGCATTCATACACGGTATCTGAATAATAAAACCATATTTGCGTTGCTTTGTGTTTAATGCGTCAACTATCTTACAGCTTACATAGCATTAATGCTCCTTGTATCTGTCACAGACCGATTTGCCCTATCCGCGGGAGACATGAGTGATTTCACAGGCATCATGCTAAGCCATTCAAATGTGATACTTACATTTATTTTTGGCGTGACGTAGTTACTGGTGTTACGGGATCCAGTCACAGAAGCGCCGCGATTGAACCAGGGTTAACGCAAGGAGGAAAGTGCAAATAACATAATGCCACCACACAAACACACGCAGCAGTTGCAGCACGGTAACGGAATTTTCTCCAGAAACGAAGAGCCAGCCGCCAACAACTTCACTTCGCTGCCTTTGCTTCGTGTCTCCGCGTGTTTGCGCCAGCCTGCGCCCTCTCGCCTCATCTCCCCGGCGACCGGCGAGAAGGAGCCAGGCATTCTGGCGCCTCCCTCCCGGCCCCATCGAGGCTGGCGACATCTCAGCGCCGTGCATGGTGCCGACGCCCGCCGACGCCTTGAGCCTTGCCCTGGGAGGGAGGGTGGGGGGGGGGGTATTCTTCCACATCTGCTTTCCTTCTCGCGTAGGACGTTTCGAAGACGGATTCATTGTCCCTTTGATGTCGCTCCCGCTTAGTTCCCGTGGCTGACGTCTCAAAGACGTCAGCCACTCGAACTAAGACGTTAATTTCCCAATAAGACGTCTTTTTGGTCTTGTGTGCTAGCTGGGATGTTCATGACCTGAGCATATCATGTCATGTCATGAACGTGACCATGACCAATATAACATTCTTCGACATGCACCTTTTGTTTGACACCCATATCGATCCCCTTCCAGTGGTCTTATGTTTGCAGAGTCATGCTCATGTCATAGCATGACCTGGGCACATCATGTCATGTCGTAAATGTAACTGCGACCAATATTACATTCTTCGACATGCACCTTTTGTTTGACACCCATATCGATCCCCTTCCAATGTTATATTTCCGGAGTCATGCTCATGTCATAGCATGACGTGAGAACATCATGTCATGTCATGAACGTGACTATGACCAATATCACATCCTTCGAGATGCACCTTCGTTTGACACCCATCTCGACAACCTTCTTACAGTTTCAAGCTTTTCCTTCTATTATATGTCATTAATTACATGTTTTGCAAAATCAGGTCATTCTTTAATCGCGGTTTGTTAATTATCACGGTGCACTTTCATTATCGTAACCGCTCTAACCTAACTTGTGTGACTTAAAAACATTAGTTATTGATTTTCAATCAATGATTTCTGGACATGCTCACTTTCATAGTTATAGTCATGAACATGACTTAAAGCCTGGCTATCATGCTGATTATGCCTGAGTCATGTCCGCCTTAAATTAAGGATTCGTTTGATATATCGTGTTACGTGATTCGCGATTTATTTCTCAAGGTATCGTTTCTTGTGATAATTTTCCATAATTCTGGAACCACCCTCTTTAAGGACACTCTGACTGATATATTAAGGTTACTCTAATTGAGACACTAAAAGGCTCTCGCCTTAATGAGTGGAACGAATGTTAGCAAAAGCAACAGTATTTTTATTATGAGGCGAGTCGTTTTACAACAGTAACTCAAACAAAGAAGAGGCGACACGGTTCCCGGTTTCCCAGTTTTACTGCTACCAACCGGCCCCGCTGATCCCGCCTCTGCCCGCGCACTAACATGCAAAACAATGCCGATAGCAACTGTCCTGCTAATCAGTCAGATCCCACATATTCACAAATGGACTTACCTAACGATTCCGCGATGTTTACAAAGAGCGAAAGCAATATCTTGCTGAAACACACACAACGATTGCATGCGACCGCACAGAGAGCCCGGAGAGCAAACAGCCCAAGATGGCGCCGCCGCTAGACGTCGCGAGCGGCATTTCATGGCGGCGCCCAGGAGGGCTCTATTGGAAAGGTCTATAGGCACTGACGCTGCGCTCGGAGAAACCGTTTCACGAGCACTCACACGCCTCCACTTCCGAGCCCGCAGATGCTCGCCCTGTCCACCGTGCATGCGCGCTCAACACACCGCAGGGACTCTTAGAGTGACGCCCGCGTGGCAGTCCTGTCTCTGCTGTGTCCTTTGTTCACGCATCCCCCTACTGAGTGCGCGAACAGGCCCCCATGCACCGAAGGCGCGGGACATACAAGCCCCATAAACTAAATAAAATGCAAAAGGAACACGGCCGGGCGCGACTAAACGAAAGGTCCATGCAGCAAAGCGCGGCCCTTAGGGAGACGTAGCCCCTCGCCGATCAAAAGGTAACCTCAACAAACGCACCTTTGTAGCGGCAGGTTTACAGGCAACGTTTGCGGTGAAGTGCCATCTCAAAGAACTCATTTACAATCTAGTAAGCACAAGAGACACTACCCCTTCTGTACAGTGACACGAATGCCTCTACTTTAAGTATTTTTCTTGTACTTTTCCTTGCTCGCCGCAGCAGCGCCGCGTTGCGAGATCCCAGGAAATTTTCCGTGGTCTCTCCATCTTTTCGCATGGCACTTTGGACACTCCTTATCGAGGTCAGTCTAATATTCCATCACGTGTGCTGTTGATGTGCAGGCGCACTTTGAGTTCCCCATGCTTGTATTTATGTATACTTTTCTGCGACGTAGTCGCTTCATACTGAACTTGTGAGTGAGGGCCGAGACAGAATCAACAGAATGTGCGTTAACAAAAAAAAAGAAAAGAACGAGCAACGCAACTTCTATTGCGTCTTTCTTTTTTTGGCGTATTTTACGTTGAACCTTCTGGGCCGCACATTAGCAATTTCGGTGTATTGTCAGATCACGCAGTAATGTTAAAGTAGAGCACATATCAAATTGTATTCCTGCCATTGAATCTAAGAAAACAGGTCATTATGTGGGTTGCAGTAACTAATGAGCAATAGATTAAGACAGTACGGAGACGAAATTCCTTCCAACTTCACAGCCCTGCTTGTGGCCATTAGTCGAAGCGTAGTTGATTCTCAAATTGTGATGGCCAAAATGAGACTATAGTGCACGAAATAAGACCAGTGGTAAGACATTCAGGGGCACTTTATTTCGCACTATAACTGCAGAAGTACCTATATAGCGAGCGTGGGGCGAAGGCCGGTACTGCTCTCAAGATGCCAATCACGTGAGCTTCAGCCAAGGGTGTTTGCTCCAGTCATGGTCCCAAGAGTAGAAGGACTAATTCTAGCTTCTTCGTTCGCGGGTCTTCCCAATCCTGAGCTTGTTCGTGCCACGGTCTCTTCATTGGATGTAATAGCCATGACACCTGCAAAGACAGTCATTATTGCATGCCAACAAACAGGGTTAGCTTGAATAGAATTTAGTCTCGCACTATAAAACTACTCAGAGTAGAGGAATTATTTGTGGGCCAATTCGCCTTTTTCCTTGAATAGCGTACCAGCTCACTAAAAATATGCATCGAGCATAGTATGAATTCCGATTCCGTCGTTGTACTTCCCTCTACGTTCGTGAACTTGGTCGGCGGTTCGATGAGTCTGGGCTAATACATAGGTATGCAGTTCCTGTAATGTGTCCCGCCCCGGTGGTCTAGTGGCTACGGTACTCGCCTGCTGATCCGATAGACGCGGGAATGCATCCCGGCCGAGGCGGTTGCATTTAGCTGGGGGAAAAATTTTGATTCCTATGTGTTGTGCGATATGAGTGCACGTTAGAGAACCCCAGCTGGTCGAAATTTTTGGAGCACTACACTACGGCGTCATTCGTAATCTTATCGCTGTTTTGGGACGTGAAAGCCCCAGAAGACAATAAATATATGTGAGGCTACAAACAAACTTTCCTTCTTTGTGTCCCCAGCGGTCAAATTTAATTGATTAAGGTGCTGCTATAGCCGGGACAACTCTTTCCGATATTATTGGCGTGATGTCTTTGACAGTGTTGACCAAAATATAGAGCTAGTCATTTGTGCGCACTTCGCGCAAATCCTGCATTATTCTGTGGTGACATTTTTCGTCAGCATAAATATCAATCGGACAAGACGTTCGTAGACCCCTTGTGTAACTGTGATGTCTCCGTGCCCTATGACATTCGATAAGAAGGAAGACTCTCAGGAAATATCGAATTACTCTTAACTCACCACACGCTAATATAGAGAAAATCAGAAGAATGGTTGTGGTACGACCAGCCATTTTATACCAGATACACCACTGCGCTTCCTTTCTTTATGCAGGCGGAACTTATGTCTGGTGAAAGAAAGACAAAAAATACAGTTCTATAGAGCAACTGGTTCTTTAGGATTAGGTAAAAGGATATTACGAAGGCGGGAGCTTCGCACCTTCACTTCAATGTTTACCGGTATTATGTTAATAACCCTCTTTCCACTAATGCACAAGCTATTTACGAAATTAATTGCTGCTAAGATGAGAGAAGCACTTGACTGCAACTAAACCAGATAATAAGCTGGTTTTAGGAAGGATTACTAAACAAGGGGACACAGCCATGCTATCTGCCTAATAATTGAGAAGTTCGCTGAATATTACAAACAACTTCATATAGCGTTTATAGACAACGAGAAAACGTTTTATCTCATAGAAATACAAGCAGTTGCACAAGCTTTGCGTCGACAAGTTGTACCTGACATATACGTGCAAAACCATAAAGAACAGCTACAAAGATTGCACAGTGACACAATTCCTACATGAAAGTACCAGAAGAATTCCGCTCAGGAGAGGAGTCATACAAGGAGAAACGATATCCCCGCTATTATTCACTCCATGTTTAGAGGTAGTGTTCAGACGTCTAGTTTAGGAAGAAAAAGGAATTAGACGGAGCATATCGCAGAAATTTATCGTTTGCAGACGACATTGGGCTCTTTAGCAGTGACGGCGACAAAAAAAAAGAAAATATGTTTGAGGACCTAACCCGGTAAAAATCTTAAAATAGGACAAAATTATTATGTTAAGTACCAAAATATACTGAACAGTCAACAAAAAAGCCGGAAATCAAAATTACCAATAAGTTCTTAGAAATGTGTGAACGAATACGTCTAACTGGGGCAGTTGCTAACAAGAAAGCCTTCACATGAAAAGAAAATTCTCCATAGAGTAAGGATGGGCTGAAGCGCCC
>CM023483.1:103710821-103739657 GCA_013339685.2 Hyalomma asiaticum
GTTGTGGTCGTTCTTTTAAATGAAATAAGAACATTGCACGGTTAGCACTGCGTGCATGATACAGCCAGGTATGCCTCCTCATATATCCCCCTGCAATTCCTCCGCAAAAGTGTTACGGGCGTAATTAACGGAAGGTAAACACAGTACCAGTGCAAATCGCGACACTGTCAGAAGTTCTCACGACACCCTCCAGAAGCTACCTTGAGTTCGGCTGATAACTTCACTATAAGGGAAGATTGGACAGTCCCTCGTATACGCTCAAGGAATAATTGGTTGAATTGGGCCGGGCCGGGCCGGGTCGGGCCGGGCCCAAACCTTTCGGGCCCGGGCCGGGTACGGGCCATATTTAAAAACACCGGGCTCGGGCGGGCCGGAGCATGGCGCTTTCGGGCCGGGCCGGGCCCGGGCCGGAAAAAGTCGGCCCGTGCAGTGCTCTAATACAATCTACAAGCAAAAAAATCCATGCATATCCACGGAGTGAATGATGATGAGTGGGCGAAGCTCCGGATGTTCATCGGTAAAAACCGCGAGTCTTCCGTGAATCTTGCCTAGTACATCATCACTGACGTGACAAAGACGTGTCATCAAAGACGTGTCACCATCTAGCACTGTCCTATCACACTAGAGCACGCAGCGAGCGCCCCCGCACCATCTATTGGTCAATTCACGTACTAGCTGAGCAGCACCGCAGCGCTCGGACGGACGGCCGGACGGACGGACGGACGGACAGACAGACTCCCATACTACGCGTTCCCATACATCTGAATGCAGCGAGCACCGCAGCGCCATCACGCCATCTAGTGAGCACTTCACGAACTAGTGGCGGCTACTACAAACGGAGGATGGACAGACCCACGGCATAAGGAGCTTCGCCCCTAAAACACTGAATCGCGATGATGGAAACCTTCCCTCGTCCTACGCGCGGTGCTTGCGTCACCTGCTGACAGCTGTTTAACAGACTTTGCTTGTTGTTTGGGCTTATTGTGAACAAGGCTTCCGTAGGAAAGCGAAACGTCGTTTTCTTATAAGCTTTTATTTAGTCAGTGTACTTCGTTTTCGTGTCCATGTTTCATCCCGACCAGACGGGTTTTCGTCCAACTCTCCATTTCATCAGCCTTTGACGGACGTATGGTCATCTTGTATTCACCGACATTCGCCGTTTCGCTTCCTTGAAAACCCGTGTAGCTGCTTTTAAATATCACTTAGATTGTAACCTCGTTTGCAGGAAAAAAGGACTCATTCTTCCTTCGCCGCATCTTAACAGGCATGTTGCTCCCAGGTCTGGCTTTAGTGTCGTCGCGAAGGCGGAAAGACTTTTACTGCTAGCTAGGATACATGATTGCCGTGACAACATACGAAAGCCTGAAAACGAAACAATTTTTGCTCGGTGTCGCCTTGAGTTCAACTGCCCGGAGCATTTTACAAGCATCCAGCTTTACGCCAGTCATCAAGCCAAGGTTTCGACACTTGAAGCCGAAGATGCACACGAAGTCATGCTCGCTAGACTTTCGGAGTCAACCGAACCGCATCACTCGCAAGGCTCGATCGACAGTGGAGGTAGCATATAATCTTTCTACGCACAGGCTTGATCCTGCCGAGGCCACTGTCCTCAAACACGGCTAGACCTTTAATTCTAGACCAGCCTCAGACATCACAAGGGTGATCTGTGCTGCTGAACACGCTGTCGACCAAGTTCAGCAGACGCACCGGGATGAAGCCAGCACCCGCTGTATCGGCGTCCTAACTTGCGCAGCAGAAAGTTTCTATCTTCGCTGTCCACTGAAAAACGCAGTGCTGTGAAACGTCTACGGGAAAGTGCTGTCGTTGTCACTCTCCCTGTGGATAAAGGCAATGCCACGGTAGTTCTGGACACTAGCGTTTACAAAAGAAAACTGGTGGATTTGCTTCAAGACCATGGCATTTACGTACGGCTCAGTCTTGACCCTATGTTAAAGGTGCAGAAGGAACTACAGAAGCTGCTTACGGATTTCTTTCACTTCCTTCCTCCTGAAAAAAAGCCCTGTATTACTCGCTTCACTGCCACAATGGTTCGGCCTCTGCACTTTACGGCCTACCGAAAATTCATGAACTTGATGTCCCTCTTCGGCCCATTGTTGATTTCACACGTTCTCCCCTGCACAAACTATCTTGTTACCTTCACAGAATTTTATCGCCTCTCATTGGAAAAGGCAACACCCACGTACGCGACTCCGCCCTTTTTGCTGAAATAGCACGTTGTTTGGCCTTCTAAGAAAACGAGTTGATGGGTTCTTTTGACGTGGTTTCCCTGTTCACTTCCGTTCCGATTGATCTCGCCGTTCATTCGTGCGTTGCTGCTCTTGACGCTGACCCGATTCTAGCGGAAAGGACGCCGTTTCATGTCCCCTATTTGAGGAGGTTGCTCACCTTTTGCCTTGCCAACACTTACTTCTGCATTGATAAGGTCATCTATAGACAAGTTCACCGTACACCAATGAATGTCTCTATCTCAGTTACTGCGGCAAACCTCACAATGGAATGGCTGGAAAATCGGGCTCTCGCTTCTTTCAGCCCTCTTTCAAGAATTTTCCTAGGCTATGTTGATGATAGTTTCTGTGTCATCAAGGCGTTCTGTTCTGGATACCTTCACGACAGATCTAAACCATCAAGCCGACTCCATTCAGCTTACCGTGGAACTGGAGGCTAACCGGAGGCTACATTTCTTATCGTTAGAAGGAACAATGGGGTGCTATCCTTCAGCGTTTACAGGAAAGGCACGCATAGTGGCAGGTACCTGAACTTCAGGTCTGTTCATCCTGACACTCACAAGAGGGCTGTGGTTGCCTCATTGTTAGGTCGTGCGAACCGCATTTGCACGACTCCGAAGACCTGACTGCTGATCTGAAGACAGTTCGGGAGGATCTTTCAAAGGGCGGTTACCCGTCAGCGTTTATTAACGCGGTAGAACATCGTTTGTCTCCCTCCACCCCGCCTGCCAGTATCAGACAAAAAGAACGCACTCTTGTTATGTGCCCGGAATAAGCGAGGCCTTATCGCGAGTACTGCGTAGCTGCCACGTTGAAGTTGCCCACGCGCCTGTACGAAAGTTAAAGCAATCACTCGTAAGTGTGAAAGACAAGCTACCAAAAGAAGCCTTTCCAAGTGTGCTGTACAAAATACCTTGTTGCGGATTGCGAAAGCGGTTACATCGGGGAAACCGGCAACTTCAGACAGCGCATGCGTGAGTATCAGAACGATGTCGAAAAGGAGAAGGTGACGTCTAATGCACTGGCCAAATATGCAGCTATGACCGATCACAAAATTGACTGGACAAACGCGAGTATCATCGGGAAAGAAAGAAACTGGAAGTCACGTCTGTATCTCGGATCACTCGACATACAATCTACAAAAAAAACACTGAATCACAATGATAGAAACCTTCCCTCGTCCTACGCGCAGTGCTTGTGTCACGTGCTGAAAGCTATTTAGCAGAATTTGCTTGTTGTTTGGCCTCATTGTGAACAAGGCCGAAACAAGGCCTCATTGTGAACAAGGGAAGCCGAAACGTCATTCAATTTAAGCTTTTATTTGGTGGGTATACTTCGTTCTCGCGTCCATGTTTCATCCCGACGAGACGGGTTTCGGTCGAACTCTCGAGTTCAAGACAATAGAATGCTGCTAATGTACTTCAAGAATTAGGAGCGCTACAATAAGTTGTAATTCAAACACTAAGTTAGAATGGCGACTGATGACAAGGACTGATGTAATTTTCGTACAGTTAAGACGATTGCAAATAGTTGTTTTGACAAATTGGCGCGAAGAGTGGTAAAAGAATTGAGAAGGACCAATTCAGATAAGGATACAATACCAACACCTGCCTTACATTCCCGACGAGATTAAGATGTTCTGACGTGCACACAACATGCACTACTTTCTTTGTGATCGTCTCAGCAGAGCACACCATTTCCAACACTGGCGTCGCTACGAGCGGCGATCCAGGCGGCCGAGCTTCGACACTGCTTTGATTGCTTCCTGCGTTCATCGATAAGAAATGCGTGTTTTCACTCATCTTCTTTGCAAGGCTAGTGTACGAAATGCGAAATAGCGATGGGTCACAGTTAAGTTTGTCACTTCTAAGATATTGTGAAGGAGCGTTAGAACGAAGTCGAGAACAATGCTTTCATAGCTTGTTTCGTCTGCCACTGCCCTATATAATATGATCCTGAGGAAGGTAGAATTCTTCTGGGTCTTGTTTGAGTTGAAGCCCAGACATTCTTGTTCCAGTATGGTGATGTTCTCGTGTGGGTGGCCGGATTATGTTGTTGGCGAATCCGGATGTTCTTGCGTAATTGCACGGATGATCTCATTTGCACACCTGTATGTGGTCCTGTGTGTATCTGAGTCATCTTGCTCTAGTGCCTAAAAGCGGCTGTCAATTTTGTCTAAAATCGTTTGATTGTCGCCGACAACGGGAAATATAAGCAGTGTATGGTTAGTAGCTCCTGCAATCACGAACGCACCTCCAGAGTACAGACACCGTAATTATGGGAAACATCCAGCGCTAATATCTACCTAGTATTACCAAAGTCGAACTGTTATCCCACATAACAACACAATCAAAAAGGAAGTGCCCCGCCACGGTGGTCTAGTGGCTAAGGTACTCGGCTGCTGATCCGAGGGTCGCGGGATCGAATCCCGGCCGCGGCGGCTGCATTTCGATGGAGGCGAAATGTTGAGGCCCGTGTGCTGTGCGATGTCAGTGCACGTTAAAGAACCCCAGGTGGTCTAAATTTCCGGAGCCCTCCACTACGGCGTCTCTCATAATCAGAACTGGTTTTGGGACGTTAAACCCCACAATACAATACAAATCAAAAAGGAAGTGAAGAAAGCTTTCCAAATTGTGTGGAAATAAAGTGCAGCTCTTCCTACATTCAACATGTGATATATAAAATGATGCTTAGCAACGCAAAAATATTTTGGGGCGA
Source organism: Hyalomma asiaticum (assembly GCA_013339685.2). Taxonomy (NCBI): domain Eukaryota; kingdom Metazoa; phylum Arthropoda; class Arachnida; order Ixodida; family Ixodidae; genus Hyalomma; species Hyalomma asiaticum. The sequence continues at coordinate 103,715,786 of CM023483.1, forward strand.
AGGACAGCCACTCAAGTTATTGGGATGAGGCGTTGCCCGGGAGCTTATTTATCAAGCAACAGGAAAGCCAAGGTATACACGCGTGGGCGCAGCCATCAGAGCACAAAAATACATGTTCCAAGTAGCTAGTTGTCACAATTTTGTGCTCTTATTTCTACTTCAGACTTATTATACAGCGTAAGAGTATGATTGGCGATGCCTTGAAGCCTTTGTGTAAAACGCTCTACTTCACATGAAAATTGATGCCGCATGATTGCCGCTTGGCATGTGACATGTAGTGGCAGGACAAGCCACCTAAGACGGCCATGTAGTTCAGACACAGAATAACCGAGTGCGGGAAATTGTAGGCAAAGTTAGTGCGTTCACGCCTTGGCCCTTTTAACATGGAATGGCGCAATTGACTAGGTAAGCAAAAAAGATCATTGCTTTCAAGCACTTTTCCTTACTCTACGTTCTTATGTGGCGTTAGGCGGTGCTTTATGTTATTACAAGTTCATTTCCTAGAAAAAAACGGAAACCAGGGAAGCATAACGCACTATGCGATCACAGAAAGAAAAAGATGTTGCATGCACCCAATTTTGGTAGATTCTGCGTTCTTATTTGTAGATAGCGGTGTCTACACAGAGCACAACATTATTAATGGCGACATCGATCAAAAATATCAAGAAATGCAAGTGTTCCCTGAGCCAACGCTTCGACGTTGAGACTAGTCTTCGCCAGGCAGAGGTCTTACATTCATAGGGTCCGTTTCTCTACGCTGGCATCCTTTCGCAAGCCAGTTTAGAAAAAAGACAATGTGGTTCGAAGTGCTAGCCTCACTAGTGCGATGTCGACGGCGGCCGACGGAAAAAGAAATAAATATGTGAAGATGAACACGGCGGCACTTTACTTTTCGTGGAACTAGATGAGTAGTGAGCCACGGCAAAGATTTTCGCGAGAGAGAAAAAGAAGAAACATTTATGCGTTGCCTAGGCGAAGCGGCTGAACTTTACCCCGGCGCGGTCTTTAACCCACTCTTGTACCTAATGGACATAAGAGCTCCCTTTGAAAAAGTTTTGTGTTACAGGCTGGAATATATTCAATTTATTGATATGATTATCTGTATTTTCTAATCATGAGGGAGCAGAAATTACGTTCAACTGTATACTGATTTAATTCGTTGAAATTAGGACCTGCTATAACAACGTGCCTTCAAGAAAACATTCGCGTCGTCTGCATGGTGCCCGTTTATGCACTTCTGAAGCGCCTTAAAAGACACTGCTCTGTAGAAATCAAGCGGGCTCTGTTGAAGTTTACATCGTATTACTGAAACTAGCCCTTATGCTAAATTGGAATTGAACTCGACTTTCCGCATATAAAAAAGCTTCGACAGAGACCTATGGGGAAAACATGGTCATGCAATAATGTGGCCGTGCCCCGCGCCCTACGACGTCAGTGCGGTCCAGGCCAATGATGCACAGCGAAGGGCGAAGTCAGCTGCCAAAATCTATTCCCTGATCTCGTCTAAGATATAAAATTGGTAAGCACATTCAAAATGCCTGAAATTCAAAGCATGGTAAGTAATAATTCCCGCAATGTAAAATGAAGGTTACTTGCACTAGTCCAAAGGTCATTTATATGTTTGTATGTTGACCGTGTCCCAAGCAATGCATTAGCGAACCGGGCAAGCTATTTAAGGTTAGATTGATCAGGCACAGCACAGACAAAGCCAATAAGTTACCGAAAGCACAGCATACTTATATGTCCGACATTATTCAAACTTTATTTAAGCCAGTCGAACACCCGCTCCTTCTGAGAATCCTGGATGCGTCATCTCTAAATGCTATATATTTCAGCCTCTAGAGATAAACGTTTGAAATGGCGCTTTTGAGTATACTGGATACAAGTGCGTGTTAAAAACCGACGAGCAGAAGCATAACCGGTTCGCTTCCACTACCGAACCATTTTTGTTCAACCTTCTTTTGTACCTTCAAGGCGCGTCAACTTTCTTGCCAGATGGCCAAGATGTCCGGAATATACATGATGTCAGGCTCACTTGACTTGTCTACACGGCCACAGAACGCCCATTTCGCGGCAAGCTTGTCACGAGGAGTGTTGCCGAAGAAATCCCGTATCTTGTGCCTGAACACATCCGAAATGGTGAATTCGACATCGTGCGTTTCGAATAAGGTAGAAGGCAAGTAATTCCAAAAATCTTTTAACAAACCTGTTTTAATAACCCTCTTTAGTCCATACCTCACTCCAACTAATGTAATGTGTGAAAGTGGGTATTACGCAGGAACGGTGTTGCCTTATATGCACAAACTGTCATATGGTCTCAGTAGCATAGGCACTAGGTACGGGGTAAAAACGGTTTCCGGCCCCTAAAAAAGATTAGGAAATCTGCCCACTCGTTAGGAATAAATTGGAGGAGAATAGCAAAAGAAGTGAAGGCTGCGGAAAAGACCACGTAACACTGACGGGGCATGGAGCGGCGCTGTTTACCACATTCCACTTACGTGTGGGAACTCGTATGTGGGGCAGACTGGCAGGTGCATTAGTGTGCGGTTAAAGCAGCACAATCAATCACTGAAGAAGAATGACAGCACGCGTTCTGTGTCTCACTGCAACACGTGTGTGTGTTTACCTGTTTTCGAAGACGCTAAGGCTCTGTCAGCATAAAATACAAAGTAACACTTGAAGTGATAGAGGCATCTCGTATTAAAAGAATGGGAGACGCATGCGCCAGTCAGCCATCGCTGTCACTAACTGACAAAGAGTTTGCCTATTTGCTCAGCACGTGTATTTTTAAGCGATAATTTGTTTTAGTGACTAGTTCACCCACTTCAGATTATCATTTCATTGTTTCGTTTGCTTCCTTTCCTGCGTTTTCTTTCAAATAAAAAGTATTAAGATGCGAGACAGCGCTCGTCTTGTGCATTTCGTTCCCTTGTTCTCCGTCTTTTTCTCTGCTACAGTGCATATGCTCCAACTATACCAACATTCTATGCTGTCAATGAAAATATTTCAAATAATCTGATCGGTTTCTTTCGCATTGTGTCCAGTCTGTGGTAAATCATATTCGTTGCAGTGAAAAACTAGCGGACACTAAAGAAATGCGGTGGAGAAATGAAAGTAAGATATTCTCTTCTTTAGACACAAAAGGAATTAGCGTCGACAATTGAACCATCTGTCCTGCTTTACTCTTAGGTAAGTTTATTAATGCGTTTATTCCAGACATACATGGCTCGAACCACACACACTATGTGTTTCTGACAATTCACCGGTGTCCCAAAATACTAATGTAATGCCTTCTACCTAATGCCTTCTACCTTATTCGAATGGTTCGCCTGCTGACTTGCAGCAGGCGAACCATTCACTTACTGTTTTTGCAAGCAAAGCGCGTTAATGAGAAACACAGACGCTAAATTAAGACGCAGTGTAATAACCGCTGCGCTCAAGCAAACGGCGTTCGCGATTGCATCCTGTGGCTATAGTGAACTAGTCTTCTAGTTCACTATAGCTGTGGCGAAATACCGAAGCCTGTCAGACGCCGCTGATGTCGAGAGTAAACACATTTTGTTACGGCCTGTCTGGCTGTTTTCTTTTTAAAATGATGAATATCGGCAAACGCGCTAAAGTAATACCATTTTCACATGACGTTTCACAAATTAGGAATGCTCAGTGCCGCACGTTTACGTTGTCTCTGGGGTAGAGAGTACACATTCGGTCCCAGTGCGAATGCGAATGAGTTGCCCGAACTCATTCGATTTCAGAAGTCATTCGATTCGAATGATGTTAAATGTCGCCGTGTAGCAGCGGAATAATGTCATTCGATGCGAATGTCACTGCGTTCGAATGACATTAAAACGTCCAGTGTGACAGGGGTATAATTGCATATGTAGTGGCAAAGGTGTAAGACAAACGACATTTATAGCTTGTAAGACATATAACTCAGCAACGCCTGCCTAAAGATTGTTCTAAAACTGCTCAATAATATTTCCACCTTTTAGACTTCTCAGATATATACGAATTGAGTGCACGTCGCTTACTCGTTCTACCATAGAACCAAGATATGTATCGGAACTAAGATTACTTCTGAAATCAGCGATGTCAGTAATGTATTTTCGTATTTTCGAGAGGGCTTCTGCTATTACTGACCGCTTCATTAGCCAGTTCTTAGGCTAATTATAAACTTTATTCCGATGGTTCGTGCATTTATAAGTTTTTCTAGCACAAAAGGCTTGACAGTGGTAAGCTCTAGGGTTTTCCCAAATAGCGTTAAGGTTATCTTTGTGTTTTTTGTGTTCTCTAAGCAGTGTAGCTTGACGTGTCGGTAAAATTCCGTGGTGCATTTCAATTTTATGTTTTATTTTCTCGAGCATACATCGATTATACCAGGGTTTGCGATTTTTTTCCTTCCTGCGCAAATGGGAAATGTGGAAACTAACTGTCGCAGATGAGCCTAAGTACTTCAAAGCAAAGACAGCATGGATTCTCGTGGTCACTTTTTCCATAAAAGCTGTTGCAGCTTGTAGCCGATGCCAGTTGATAAGGCTGATTGAGCGGATATCAGTGCAATTTACGGTAATACGGCCTTTCGTTAATGGCCAATTTCATCCTGTGAAGGGATCGACATATAGATAGGCAGGTGATCGCTCGCCTCGAAGTGATAGTACACCACTAGGACAGTTATGACTAGGGAAGGTTCTGGTACTGCTATTGAGCAACGTCACACTATCGTCACGAAACCGAGTAGGTTGTGTAATGATATTAGAGAAAGCAAACGAGTCTGAAGAAGTTTCGAGCTGCCTCTATGTCTGCTGTGCATGTCCTGATTTACATGCCCCGTGATGAGGAATGGATTGGTATAAAATAGATTTTGCTGAGAAGTGTTTCTAAAGAAGGGACATCGACTTATAGCCAGAAAATACTATCTTTTACGCACACGCACACACACACACACACTTTAAGCACTCGATAAGACACGCGATAGAGGTCATTTTGTTGATAGCAGCACCAGTGATAGTATCGTGTCCAGACAGATTTCACCGCTCGATTTAATGAACGAATAATGCCTCTCAACAGTATCCCGAAAACTGCGTTGTGCAGTCTCTCAAAGTCGGGCAATTTTTGTAAAGCCCAGAATATATCAATTTACTTGATTAGTACCAAGGAATAAAGTGATGCTATTCATTTTATTGTTGATGGTGCAAAATATTTCGATGAGACGCAGCGAACCGTTTAAAAGCCATTTTGAAATTTGTGACAGTTAACGTCGTTCATAATATTGTTAATGCGAAGTATTGGTTATCGTTGGAGATTTAAAGAAGCCACAATCGGTGGTGTTAAATAGAAGTGATTTTCATCAATATCTTCAAGAGAATTCATAACGAAACTTTCACCAAACTTAGCAAATTTTTCAGAAAGCTTTTTTTCTTGGTGTTGAAGTGAATTTCTTGATATCTCATTTATCGTCGCCACAGAACCAACAGTCCTTTACGCTGCCAAGACAGGCTTTCGTGAACAAAGCTTTGTGCATAGGTCTTGACAGTTATTGTTGTAGCCGTGTAAGTCTCAAGAAGGCTGCAGTACCCGGCGAAGTACTGCAGGAGAGCAGTCTATTTAAGTATTCCAGGTTTTACAAAAAATATTATACCATAGTAGTCCTATTATGGACTTTAGATCCATGAATCATGGCATTTCTTTAAGAGAATGTTGACTTTTCCTAAAGAGTGAATGTGTTACGCACGTATTGCGCCATGAAGATGCTCGCAATTTTCATGCATGAAACGTAGCATATTATGTTTAATGGTAACATTCTCTTAAACGAACATAGATCGTGCACAAATTGTGGAGTGAATTTTGAGGCAGTTTTCATGCTGATATCTTTATTACTACCCTATACCCCATTCTACAACTACAGACTTCCATCCAAGCCAAAGCTGAAGTGTCCTGGAACACATCTTTGAAACGTGTTCATCCTGCAAAAGAGAGACAGAAACATATTTCTTTAAGCCACGTGAATACAGGTGTCATTACTTCCGCAGTTTTCAAAGCTTGTTGGCAAGAATGAATTACGCTCCAGTTTTACGTTTCCATGGCTGAGAAAAACTTTTTGCCAAGCGGCGTGTGGCAGGCTGGACCTATTGTCCGTGTCTGCTGGATGGCCTCAACAATGTGCATGCGCCAACGTGCCCCTTAGCGTTCCAGACACACGAGCTTTCATTAGAGATTCACGGTGCGGTGTTGCTACGAGGGTCAAAGCGGAGAGACAGGGCGCAGTAAATCCGGCTACAAAATACTCTTTATTCGATTTCTGGGGTTTTACTTCCCAAAACAACGGTAGTCATATGAGAGACGCCGTAGCGGAGGACTGTTCGAATTTTGACCATCTGGTGTCCATTAACATGCACTGACATCGTACAGTAGATGGGCCTCAGCGTTTCGTCTCAATCGCAATGAAGTAGCAGCGGCGGGCATTCTAACTCATGACCTTCGGATCAGCAGGCGAGTGTCATATTTATTAGATCACCTTATGGGGGGTGAGGGAGTGGGTATACTGTAATTATGGTACCCCTGGCGAGAGCGCACCTGAGCGCCACGTTGTAAAGGAAGGCTAAAGCGGCTAAATTAACATCATGAAAAGAATGCCGGGCTCTGATGATGCAACAGAGACAAAATATCGTTTTTAACGCAAAAGCATTAAAGAGCTTCTTTCGCAGAAATTCCGGTGTCGGTGTCGGCACGGTTGGTTGTGTGCAGAAAACGTGAGCGGGAATTCGACGTAGATGCAAATAAAGAAATAAGAAAGAAACGTTCGGCAATAAGTGCATCCAACCTGGTGGCCCTCTTTACGGAGCGAGATACGCTGCGCGCTGCGCCACTCCTTAGTTGGTTTTTCTCTTTCATGGTATTTATTACAGTGTGTAATGAGAAAATCACACCTTGGTGTCCGGTTCCTCAAAGCCCGTTTTCCATCGAGCTCTTGCTCGCAGTATCAGTGAAAACACTGTATAAGGAAGCAGTGGCGATGATCTTCCCGGATACATTTTCCTTTGATTATATTTCACCTTTCTAACCAGGATGTCGTAAAACGCGTTCGCGAAATGTTTATTTCTCTCAGTTGAAAATTCTTGTTTTATATGCCACATTCAGAAACATTACATTTGAAAGTGTGGTTACAAAGTAAAGGTGTATTAGTGTTTTCGGTTCAGTGTCGCCTCTATGATACACCGGAGACAATAAAGCACTGCTTCATTAACTGCAAGGATGACATCCTGTTCTACAACATCATTCAACGAACCCTAAAGAAAGATTTTGTCATTGATTAACATAGCATCCTTTACCTCCTACCGATAAGTGCCTTTTGATATGATCTTTCTTATGGGACTGCATAGCTTGTGGAGACAGCGTATGCAGGAACGTAACGCGCGACTAGTTACCGCCTTAATGACGCTGTGAAGGTCGTTGGAAAAAGCCGTAAACTACGGTAGTCCGAGGTGGCCGAGTGTGGGCCGGAGAAGGCGAACGGCCCCATGGCGAACATACGGGCCAGGAGGCGACCATTTTTATAATTCGTTTTACATCTGGGAACAGGGTAGCTGGCAGCTGGGAGCCGGCTTGACGGGTGTTTGGAAGCCTGTCCTGAAATGTGTAGTCACCAGCTGGTTAGGCGGGGGTGCGGCACCATCGCACCCCGTGGAGCGTCTTTGTTAAAAGCACATGTGAGCAAGGGGCAGAATGGAGGCCAAGTTTGTTGGTCACGGGTTGTCTTTTTGTTGTCAGTGTGGATGGTTGTGCCTGTGGGTTTCCACGTTCCTTTCGGTGTGCTAGTTGCAATGCGGGCTTCTGTTTGTTTGATGCCTGTATGTTGCAAGGGTTTGCCACCATCTTTGACATGCGGGGTTCTGTTTGTGTGAAAGACTGTGATTTGCTGTGAGGGATTCAGAGGCGGAGCGACCAGTGTTTATAAGTAGGCCCCTCGTCCCTGCAAGAGGTGCTTGGAAGCGAGGTTGGGAACCGAGGTGGTCAAAAGGTTGGAATGCTGAATGTTGGTGAGGACGGAGCGGATAGTGCTAGAGAGGACATATAGCACGAGTCCGAGTGGTGGTTCTGGTCGCAGGAGCGGTGCTGTGCACTGGTCGGCGCTGCCGAATGGAACCGATGGTTACACCTAAGTCCTGCCAATGTGTATGTACCGTCTTGTATATAAAATCAAGGTGTGTTCGTGTAAGAAAAAGGCTGGTCTCCATCCTTCAAATAGAGACAAAACAACCGACTTCGAACAGGCAGTAGGAGAAGACTTCCACCCATTCTTATTCACAGCAGCAACGTCAGCTGGGGGAGCTCGGTTCCACGAGGAAATGAAGAAGTGGAAGGAAATAGAAGGTGTGAACCGAGTACAAATTCACTACATCAGATCACCTTCTACCTTCTTTCCGAAAAATACTGACGCATTTCATTCAAATCACTGTGCATTTTAAGTATATTTACGAGGAACTTGTCGTCAGACCGGACGGCAGGACCACGTCCTGGTGAGTGGCACATCTTTGACATATATATGTTGTGCAATAACTTGTGGAAACTTCCTTGAAACTGCGAAATGTAATGTAAATGTCAATGTTTAATTAGCCGTGCATGTGCATACATTGCCAGCAGGTGATTGTAAGAGTAAGTTGCCAAATATCTGATTTTGTCATTGCGCCCGACCACCCCGCATGAGTCCTTTTGGCTTCTTCGTCTTGAGGTTGTTGTTTTGTGGGGTTTAACGTCCCAAAACCAGTTCTGATTATCAGAGACGCCGTAGTGGAGGAATGCGGAAATTTGGACCACCTGGGGTCCTTTAACGTGCACTGACATCGCACAGCGCACGGGCCTCAACATTTCGCCTCCATCTAAATGCAGCCGCAGCAGCCGGGATTCGACCCCGCGTCCCTCGGATCGGCAGCCGAGTACCATAGCTACTAGACCACCGTGGCGGGGCTCATCTTGAGGTGGGTGTAGCCGCACCCGAATCATGGATAATGATGACGACGCACAGGAGAGGTGCGTCTTCTTTGTCCTTGTTGTGCGCAGCACCTCATTCACCTCAAGATCAACCATTACCAGCTACGTGAATTCTCAATTCTAATGGTGCCATCTTCGCCAGCGAGTTTTCATGGTGCAGTTATTTCAAATGGCGCAAGGCAACGAGGTAGGCCACGCAGTAACGCGAGTAACCCGCGCTTTCTTCCGAACGGTGTCATGACAATTACGTGGCTAGGATACTTAAGAGCACCGCAAGCGGAAGATATCGCGATGAGAATGGGGCTAGGCATCGCTATCGCGTTCAATTCCTGAGGCGTTCAGAGGCGTTCAACAATATTTCAAGTTGGGAATAGGTGCCCGGTAATTTGCAATACATATCCTAAATTATACGGAATCCTACAAGAAGGTGTACTTTGTAATGACATCACGAGGATGGCAGATGAAATTGCAGAAATAACATTCATATAAATCCAAATAAATCCAATAATATCCGCTATAAAAATTAAAATATGTCATCTGTCTGTATTAACTATATAGGCAGTCTACTCACAGCAGTCGCAGTAGCAAGCATGAGGGGTGCTTGTGGGGGAACTCGTCACAGGCTTGCCATTAGGACATGTACTTCCCGTGGGAGGGCATGGACTGTTTTTAGGCACTGAAACATATAAGCCCCTATTTGAGGTGAAAGAACAGTGCTAAGGATGAATAAAGGCAACGTAACAATTACATGTCTGTCTTGAAAATGATCGTTTGCATGAATCAGTTTTGCTAGGAAAAGCTGCAAAAAATCCACACGAATATGTCAGAAAGTGAATCATTCTAGACAGCAAAATTTGGGAATGGTGAGGGAATGAGAAACTGGTCCAGAGCATGCCCGCGGATTCACTCTACCAAATGGATACCCTGGACGCAAGGAATTGGAAGCACGACATCAAATTTGTGAAGTACTCGAATCACTTGGAGATTATATATGGCAAATCCCGATTGTGTTGAGAATGCTCGTAAAAATAAGTCTCGAATGTTTTGGTGTTGGCCTCTTCCTGGTCAGCTTTGAAACATTTTCGTCCTTAATAAAACGTTGATCAGCCGGGTGTAGCTACTTCCACTGTTCTTTATTCTTGATAACGCCGACATTCCTGCTTGATTTCTATATAATGATTCACTTGTTTCTATAAACACAAAAGTTCTACGCCGGGTTGAAAGCAAGAAATCAATGACGTGCTTCCTGTAACGGCAGTGCATCTTTCAAAAAATGAGCTCCCATTCATAATGAAAAAGCTCTACCCAGACGCACTCGAACCCATCTTCAACCGGGATTTGACGGAAGGAGCTACCGACAAATGCTCTACCGATACATCACCGCAAAATTGCTCGTACAGGGAACAGATCGGCCTCATATGTTCGCCTAGCGCTTTAGAAGTTGCATTTAATTGTCATCCTGTTAGAGCGAAGGCGTTTACTAGAGTGAACCATGATGCTTAACGAGCAAAATTACTCATAAATTAACATTGCCTCCCTTATAGTGCACTCTTGTTCGCTTAGGTTCGATGCGGTGGTACCGCCGTGTAGGAACGATAGATAGCGTGCAGCAGATTGGGCTGATTCGCAGCGGCAGTCTGCGCTTCGGTAGTGATCGCGCTTCGACCGCCCCGAGAAAGGGCCGTACTGGCGTCGTGACGGCGCGTTGCTGCGGCAAATTACGAACGCGGCTGACGCAAAATTTGTTTTCCGTGGCCAGGTGGGTTCAGTTGAGACGCGCACTGCTCCAGGATCGCAAGGACGGCTGTAGACAAGCAAATGATTAGCCTTTCAAATGCGAACTGTGCGTTGACAAAACAAACCGCTGAGAACCCGTTCGGTTTCGTTTACAGGGCGTCACTGTCTGCGGACGATCCTTGTTTATGGCAGGCTTGCGCAAGGCTCTGGCGCGTGCAATTCCGTGCGTCCAGAGCAAAGTGAGTCGGTCGAAAAGTTTCTCTCGTGTACAACTGACGAGAATACCTGTGCCGTGTCGAGGTGCCACTGATGTCTTGATTTAACGTTTTCACAGGTTCACAGTACCTAAGGCATCTCTCGTCCCTCGATTCGCCAGATAGCCACTTATGCATTTGACAACTTCGCGAGCACAGTTTTCGCTTTCGTGTTTTACAGATTCCTGTGGCAGAGAGATCAACCACATATTTTATGATGTCTACGTGTCCAATGAACGTATTTTAAATGCAATTCTAAATAAACATAGTATGGTTATTTAGCCACAGAAGCTGCATAATATTTATATCCGCTATGCAGTACATAGGTAAATCAATGTATGCCAATCATTTATGAGAAACACAGGCTATGAAGTGTACCACTAACATGGAATAAAGCAGAAGTTCGGGTTCTTCTGTCATTGGGTGGCGCATTACTTTTTAAATCAGGCACATATATGGTTAAGGTCTCTTTCACTTGAACCACCAGTACACACTTTCCCCTATCCTGAGGATTTCCTCTATCACGTGCAGCATGGTTTCCCGCGGGGATTTAGCGCCATTACTCTGCAAGTTCGCTCATGACATATATCTAGCTCTTGAAAGGCTTTGAGAGTTATCCATTGAGAAGTTCTATATAAATTTTTTGTTATATAACATCAACGTTCGTTTGGTTGATAGATTATTAGCTTCTCCAGCAATACTTGCAAATATATGTCTTGAGATTTGCGCTGGACTAACGAGAATGCCTTTTGTGGCGTACTTCAGGCGTCGGCGCACGGGAATTTTCCTTGTATGTTCTATACACAAACCTGCCTGGGGCTGTTAAATGCGAAGGACTTCTTGACAAACTTTAGCAAATTTGACCTATCATAGATGAAGACCTAGATCTATCTATCTATCGACGTACCGGTGCTTTCCTATTCGGCTCGTTCAGTTCTTTTATTAATGTAAAAATTAATTAAGGAGTTGTTGTCATCATTATTTGTGACGGCTACCCCTTTTCGCTTAGGTAATAAAAATAAATGAAAAAGAAAATATAATAATAAACCAGTCCTAAAGGAGTCGACTCGCATCTCACACGCCTCAACACTGTAAAAACGGTCCGGTAGTAACTGTCACTGATTTTCGTCTCTTCAAAGCAGCGTTGAAGGGCTTTTAAGGCCTTGTGGTGTATCTTTGGTCTCCATGGTCCTAATATTTTCTCAAGCGAAAAAGGGCGCGCTGAATCTAATAAACGTAGCTCTTGTTCGAGTCGCTGTCTCTGCGTCGTGTATTTGGGACATTCAATCAAAAGTTGATGGATATATTCTTCGTCGTGGCCGCATGCACATGCTGAAGATGAAGCTCGTTGAATTTTGAATAAAATATGCTTTTTGTAGGCTCGTTCAGTTCTTACATATGATGACGAAAATGGAGGGGTCAACGTCTGACGAACATGAATGATTAATCTAGACATTATTAAGTTATGTTGTCGCGATAACTTGTAAACCTAGATCACATGATTTCCTCGATTGTGCCACTAGACTTTTGTCGGTATCTCCATTGATCACACCACCTGATGCTTGAACTTTTGATGCCATCTTTTATGGGAAACTTCTGTCACATTAAAGTGGGCGCATCCGAGAGCGCCGTAGAAGATATACCTCAAGCGCCCTGAGGGTCACTTGTTTTTGGCACGCCCATCAGCCCAGTTTAACATACGTTTTTTGCGGCTTGCTTTCAACGCTGCCGTACACGTCCTATCACTGTCACGGCTCCGTGACAGTATAGTCGTCGCGTACGTCACGGTCAACGATAATACGTGCGGTTCATACCCTCGGTGCTCGATCCGCGTTGCGCGCGAATGTGCTATAGCTCAATGAATGCTATCATTTCAAGTCAAAAGCTTGCCTAGCACGCGTTAGGCAGGTAGGAAAAAAGTCGAACGTGGAACACCGGTGTGCGAAGCGAACACGCTGTTACTCGACCACAGCTACTCTTTGGCGCTCCCCTTATTATAATGAGGCTTATCAGATGATTGTGCACTGTTTGCACCTCAACGTTATTCCCAGTCGTTATACTTTTCTGAATGCCAAATATTGGCAAAGATGAAGTCGATGGTTTGACGAAGCATCGTCTCGTCGGCAATAAGCATGAAGAAACGAACACGAAAGGTTTTTCTGTAAACAAGGCTACCGCACGGTAGCCAAAACGTCATTTTTGAAAATTTTTAAGCTTTTTCATTTTGGTCGGCGCTCATTCTTTCCGTTTCTTCATTGGCAAACATGGTTTCACTCACCGCATTTGCACTGGGGTGGTTGACCTGACGCGGAAAGGCAAAAAGGTTTCTCGCCCCTTTTGCACGCTATGCTTGTCGACGACACCACTGCACATAGAGAGGGTAAAAGAAACAGGTATTTCAGTGCTTCAAACACGTCACCCCAGTTGGAGCATTTCTCAAGGGACAAGGAATAGCAGAAGAAAGGGCGCAACACTTCTACTTATCCTATGTTTACAATCAACAATCCCATTTCTCTAGTATACACATGTAGTTGACCTCAGAGAGCTTAAGGCTGAAAGAGATGCACTGGCCAGTGCCTGAACCCAACATCAAAGTTGCTTCACTTTTGAAGGATTCTTTAATTTAGAAGGAAAACATCCGATCTTTGGAAATTACATGCGCTGGCTTAACAATACTAACGAAATGCTGATGTGCCATAATGTGTCGGTTCAAGTAATAGTGCTCTTCACCCAGTCGTGGTGAGTACTTTGTGTGGTGGCTGTTCGGGTTGTCATGGGCTGTGGCTAGAAGTGCCTGGTCGAAAATCAGAAAAGAATAAACTAGTTTGAAGGTGTGTCTTTCAATCCACAATTCAATGTGACCTGGCTGACATTCAAGGTGTGATAAGCGACGGTTGTTCTGTAGAGATATGTGGCTAGATCAGAAGACGGGACTGATATCTTCTTGATGTCTGCGTTAATCAGTGCACGGCTAGATGGCGGTGCTACCTTCTCAACTGCCATGAACATAGAGAAAAATTAAAGACGGCGGCGTCACGTGATTCCCATAGCTTTGTCTGCCAACATTGTCTACAGCCACTGCGTGATGACCGTCGATTTGGATTAGGTTATTCATGATCCCGGACTTGTCGAGTTTATTTGGACACGGTAAAATTTAATGGCGCTTGACTGTGCATTCTTCTGCCGCTTGCCAACCACGTGAATGGGGCCCATTTTGAATGATTCTGTCCATTAAAACTTTTATGACTACCCTGACATCCCATCCAAGAGTCCCGCACCTGTGCTAGCACCGCCCGCTCTTTTCCAAGGGGTTTTCAAATAGCCGGTAACATATCAGCAGGACCTGAAATACAGGCATATTTTCAGCTTAAATAGTACTTACTGTTATCACTGATGAAAATAATGGTTAGCAGGAAACAAAGGGCTACGAACTTTCCATTCATGATGTTCAGGTATAAAAGTCAACGGTGGTTAGCACACGAGCTTCTGGGGTATTTGACGGTTCCTGGTCTGCAGGAAAATGAAATGCACATAAATTATTACTCTTCTAAAGAGAATAATGCTCACTTTTGTTCATCAAAACGCAGCATTCGCAAGATTCATTGCTAGCTGAAAACAAAAAAAAATATACTGCGAGACTGCACTTATCGATATCGGCCCGAAGTAACGCCGGAACTACGTGAAATAGAAGGAATGTCACAGCTCACTCCGATTCGTCCTTTATTATGCCGCGCCACATGTTTGGTAGGAGGCTGTACGCCATCCGTTGGCAGTGTTGTTTTCAGATATATAACTGCCGAGTGTTTAAAGGGAGAAGTAATTAAACCTGTGCATTTAAAGCAAAAAGCCCAAGCACCACAATGCTTGAAAACATATAGTGTAAGGAAACCGAGGTAGCGTGAGAGTTCAGCGTAAAATATGAAGGGGCGGCAAAGTAAGTTATCACAGCAAGGAGACTATGTCTAGAGCTCGTTTATTTTTAAGAGATAATCTGAAAAAGCCAACAGACTAAAATTCTCAGGAAGGCACACGCGGGATATGGATCTTAGTGTAATGAATGCTGACTGCTCGCTGTACACGTTCTGTGTTAGTCTTCCATGCATACCTACTGAGTAAGTGGAATTGGTGTTAGCAGCTTAACACAATTCCTAAATGAGATTCTGAATGCAGTAAAAAAAAGTGGCCGCAAAAATTTTTTACGTAGTTTTTGCATATGTAACATTATGACGTCCTTCTGACGCCCACGAAGGTGTGTCGTTTGTGCTGTTGACGGAGCGCAGTTAAGGAACCGTAAATCTCGAAATGTATGTGAAAGTGAGAAAGGAAACGAAGGTTACCCATTCATTTACATATTTTATAAATGCGGCAGCAACGTGAACGTTTCTTCACATCCTTAAAATTATGAAGCCACCTTAGTTCACTGAATTTCCTCTTGATTTGGATTGTTGACATGCATCATTTGATACATGCAAGCAATTAGTGTGCGTACCTAGACGAAAGAATTGATAGAAACTGAAAATTCTTTGGCCCTATTTTAGATGTTAAAAAGAAGATGTCTTGTGGTGTAGGCGTCCTCCGTAAATATTGCCCCTTTTCTTCATGTTAGTGATATTATGCATTTACTCATTCGCATATAAACTATTGCATAACTACATGGGGTAATACTTACAATACTCATCTTCCACCGTTACCGACGGTTCAGCACAAAGCAAATAGAATTGTAATATTTAGCTCATATAACACCAATTTCAAACAGCTATTCCATGCCTAATATACGAACAGTGTACGATTTAGCTAAACACAATCTTGCCATCCGGTTACTTAAGCATGTCACTAATGGATTACCCATTTCCATCATCCCATCTTCTTCATTGCTTAACCCTAAAAGCACAAGATTTGTTTTGCAAAAAAACTTCATCTTGCCAAACAATCTGTATAAACTACGGTAAGCAAACGGACCATTTTAGCGCATTTTGCTTATGGAATTCCTTGCCGTATCTCTTAAAATCAATGACTTACTGCTCATTTGTCAAGGCATTAAAAAGAAATCCTTATGCACCTGTATAAACTTGCATAATATATTTGCGTAACCTCTATAGAGGAGAATTGCATTTCTTATTATAATCGTTTGTGGAGATTTTTTCTAGTCATCATCTTTAAATGGGTGACATACCTTCATGTATTTTGTGCTATGTATTTTAACTGTGCATTATAGGTTATTCCTTCCTTTCGATATTAAAGAGTTGTTCGTTTTATATTTACTATGCACAGGAGGTCTCAATTCAGTCTCCGACTCCGGGACCTCCTTCTCTATTTGGAAATGTAAGAACTTAGTTCTTAGTGGTAATAAAAATATTTCTGATTCTGATGAGTTGAGCTTATGCTTGAGATTTAGGTTATAAATTCAGCTTAAGAATCTTTCACAAGCATAGATTAGAGTAAATACATTCATTTACTATTTCTCACTGACCACACAACGAAAGCTATTATATGCATCAAATTATGAACGCAGTGAGTGAGGAGATCATAATGTCACGTGGTCGTAACGCACGCCGCACTCAATACGAAGCACGCAGAACTCAAGAGGATGTCAGGCGACTTCTATAATGGGCGAACTTGTGCCCAGCAAAACAAAGCCAATCACAGTACACAGGAATAGCGGCGTGAACATTCGTCCGCAAAGACTGCCTAGCGGAGCAATGCGTCGGCTTTTATACACACGTCATAACGCGTTGTCGCATTATCTCTGAAATTCCAGAAGTTATTCAAATGTGCGCCGCAGGCATGCAAAGTTTCAAGAATGGTCAACACAGCTCTCGAAGTATCAGACATCATAAACGCCGCCTGCGTTGCGCGTAACAGAAAGTGATAGCGACGCTCGCCGCAAACAATCAAACCAGGCTAGTGATTGAAAAGAAGGTGATAACGGCGTTCTCCTTAAACAAACGTAAACGATCGCATGTGTCAATAGTAAGTAGCTTGTTCAGAGGGAACTTTTCGACTTTTCGTGCTTTTTACTTGTATAGTAGGCATTGTGCCCGGCTGCTACGCGCAGGTCGCGGGATAGACCGCAGTCCCGGGGGCTGCATTCGTGAAAAAGGCTGAAATGGAAGACGTCGGTTGCTTGCTTGAAAAGCTTTATGCAGGTAAATATACATGGAGGAAGTTTGAGGTAACCCGGAGAAGACTACCCCTCACAAACACAAGGTTGGCTTCTCATTACAGGATCCCATTGGCGACTGCCGCGAGTCGGGCTCGGTCGACCAGAGCCTTCTGGCTCTCCAGGTCGGAGCACCCGAGCAGTGCTGCCTCCCAGTCCGTCAGGGTGGGGTTTCGTTTTGGGGCAAGGTTAGGGGCTGATTGGCATGCCCACACTATGAGGAAGATGTCCGAGGACTTCTCCGCAGAGTGCGGGCATTTGCCTGTATAGGCAGGTTCAAAGTTTTAGAACTGCCGGGCAGAGCAGTGTTTTGGTGTAGAGGCGGAGTTGTGTGCGCTCCTCATAACTACATGGGGTAATACTTACAATACTCATCTTCCACCGTTACCGACGGTTCAGCACAAAGCAAATAGAATTGTAATATTTAGCTCATATAACACCAATTTCAAACAGCTATTCCATGCCTAATATACGAACAGTGTACGATTTAGCTAAACACAATCTTGCCATCGGTTACTTAAAGCATGTCACTAATGGATTACCCATTTCTATCATCCCATCTTCTTCATTGCTTAACCCTAAAAGCACAAGATTTGTTTTGCAAAAAAACTTCATCTTGCCAAACAATCTGTATAAACTACGGTAAGCAAACGGACCATTTTAGCGCATTTTGCTTATGGAATTCCTTGCCGTATCTCTTAAAATCAATGACTTACTGCTCATTTGTCAAGGCATTAAAAAGAAATCCTTATGCACCTGTATAAACTTGCATAATATATTTGCGTAACCTCTATAGAGGAGAATTGCATTTCTTATTATAATCGTTTGTGGAGATTTTTTCTAGTCATCATCTTTAAATGGGTGACATACCTTCATGTATTTTGTGCTATGTATTTTAACTGTGCATTATAGGTTATTCCTTCCTTTCGATATTAAAGAGTTGTTCGTTTTATATTTACTATGCACAGGAGGTCTCAATTCAGTCTCCGACTCCGGGACCTCCTTCTCTATTTGGAAATGTAAGAACTTAGTTCTTAGTGGTAATAAAAATATTTCTGATTCTGATGAGTTGAGCTTATGCTTGAGATTTAGGTTATAAATTCAGCTTAAGAATCTTTCACAAGCATAGATTAGAGTAAATACATTCATTTACTATTTCTCACTGACCACACAACGAAAGCTATTATATGCATCAAATTATGAACGCAGTGAGTGAGGAGATCATAATGTCACGTGGTCGTAACGCACGCCGCACTCAATACGAAGCACGCAGAACTCAAGAGGATGTCAGGCGACTTCTATAATGGGCGAACTTGTGCCCAGCAAAACAAAGCCAATCACAGTACACAGGAATAGCGGCGTGAACATTCGTCCGCAAAGACTGCCTAGCGGAGCAATGCGTCGGCTTTTATACACACGTCATAACGCGTTGTCGCATTATCTCTGAAATTCCAGAAGTTATTCAAATGTGCGCCGCAGGCATGCAAAGTTTCAAGAATGGTCAACACAGCTCTCGAAGTATCAGACATCATAAACGCCGCCTGCGTTGCGCGTAACAGAAAGTGATAGCGACGCTCGCCGCAAACAATCAAACCAGGCTAGTGATTGAAAAGAAGGTGATAACGGCGTTCTCCTTAAACAAACGTAAACGATCGCATGTGTCAATAGTAAGTAGCTTGTTCAGAGGGAACTTTTCGACTTTTCGTGCTTTTTACTTGTATAGTAGGCATTGTGCCCGGCTGCTACGCGCAGGTCGCGGGATAGACCGCAGTCCCGGGGGCTGCATTCGTGAAAAAGGCTGAAATGGAAGACGTCGGTTGCTTGCTTGAAAAACTTTATGCAGGTAAATATACATGGAGGAAGTTTGAGGTGACCCGGAGAGGGCTACCCCTCACAAACACAAGGTTGGCTTCTCATTACAGGATCCCATTGGCGACTGCCGCGAGTCGGGCTCGGTCGACCAGAGCCTTCTGGCTCTCCAGGTCGGAGCACCCGAGCAGTGCTGCCTCCCAGTCCGTCAGGGTGGGGTTTCGTTTTGGGGCAAGGTTAGGGGCTGATTGGCATGCCCACACTATGAGGAAGATGTCCGAGGACTTCTCCGCAGAGTGCGGGCATTTGCCTGTATAGGCAGGTTCAAAGTTTTAGAACTGCCGTGCAGAGCAGTGTTTTGGAGTAGAGGCGGAGTTGTGTGCGCTCCTCTGCCTTTATGAGGCCCTTACAGAGCTTAGGAGAAATTGCATGGCCGAATTGAAAAAAAAAATGAGTAATTTTTCGAAAAGTAAGGGCCGCATTGGGGTCGAGATGCACTTCGGAATGGTCGGAAGGCCTTACCCGGAGGGTGAGCGTCCGCCGTTTCGTTTCCTTCGAGGCCCATGTGAGCAGTCGTTCGAGACGCGAGGACCGCGAGGTAGTGGCTATTTTGAAATATGGGGTTGCCAAGAAAGATATATCCCTGTTGAATATTTCTGCAGGCCCCTCTCGAGTCAATGATGATGACGCGCGAGTCCAGGAATGTGGCGGCTAGCGCGATGGCGACTTCGTCCGCATGTGCTATGTTCTGCGTTTTGAATGTCAGCCCATTTACTGGGACGCTCTGGTGTGCGACTGCCGCCGTGTACGACCCCCCATGGTGAGTGCCAGAGGCGTCCACGCAGAAGATCCAATGTTTGTTCCCATAGTGGCGGGCCAGTGCCTCCGACCGCGCAAAGTGCCTGCCACTGTGATCGTCACGTGTTGCGTGTGGTGTCACGTGTCAGACGCCGGTATTCTGTGCATTGTCGGCTCACATCGAAGAACCCGGGCGGTCACATTTTCCGTGGCATTCCATTACGGCATGCTTCATAATGACATAGTATCCTGGCACGTAAACCAAATCACTTATCCTTAATATCAACCTTCATGGCTTCTACAGATGCAACTGATGCCGCTCTATTTCTTTGATGGCAATGACGAGGAATTTGTGTGTCTTTAATATCACACCTTTTTTCCGGGCGACTGGGAAAATTAGGAATTTTTGCTTAACTCAAAGTAACGGTCGCGCCTGAACACTTGTCTTCTTATACACCTGATGACATGTAAGACTTTGCCTCCAATTTTAAATTAGAACGTTATCTCCGCATTTCAAGAGCCCAAATAATGGACATCGCGGCTTCGTTTTGCTACGTTTCTCTGCAATGTTATGTCTCGTAACGAAAGATCAGGAGAAGTACAAGTTAGAAAAATGTACCCTGGAGATTTCCGATGTATATCTTGACGTGGAACAAAGACTTGATTGAATGATTTCTGTTCAGTTTCTCTATAATTGATGTGCCGTTTCTTGCCACCCGAGAACTTAGAGGTCATAAATAAATTTTGTAGAGGGTTCGGCTATTTTCACCCGAAAGCAATTTTTTTAGCACCATGCACGTTAACGATAACATTTCTACATAGATAAGAGCCGAAGTGAAGTCTGGCATAGAGTTTTGTTGGTCTCTACTCGTCGCAAAAGCAAATACCGCTGCAAAATGAGTCAACAATACTCACCAATTCGGACTGTCGTAAAAGGCATGATCCTCTTCACTTTATATAGGTTTGCGCGCTAGCATAAACGTGCCGTGCAGTTTCTAATAACGCAAATATCATTCACAAAAGGGTTCTTCACACTGCTTTCAATTAGTGTAACGTCATCCTAGAGCGTCAGAAACTGGAGGGCATTGTGGGAAGAAAAAAAGAGGCGAGAACGAATTTTCTGCAAGCGCTGTACAGATGATGTCTTTCATTATTGCTTTTATTATTACTTCCACCTTGTTACAAAATTGTCTGCGCGTGAGGAAAATTCCTTGTGTCAGATGGCAGAAAGACTGCTATTGTGGCGGTGCCCTGCATTGGAAACTAGAATGCACTGTGATAACTGTTTAGAAGAAGGTATTTTCTGCCAAAGAACATTGACTGCCATTTTCAGCTATTCTTTTTATTATTGCTTTCATACTTCTTTAAGACTACATGTGCGGCAAAAACCTTTTCTCGTGTTAACAAACTGCTATAGCGTCAACACCCTGGCTCCCGCGCTAATCAGCTATGTAAATTGAGAAATAAACCACGTATTTCTTGTAGGAGGAGACTGTCGTTCTAAACTATGGTCTTCATTTTTACTTTGACATTCATTTAAATCACGAATTCCTAAAACGCACGCACATGCTCCCTGATAATAAGAAACGACTACGGCGTCAGCATCCTAGCTTTGGCACCAGTCGGTATTGCAAAATGACAAAGTATTTCCCGTCGGAGCAAATTACTTGTTCGAAATTATTAAGAGCGTCCGATCATTCAAAAATATCGGATAAAGAACTGCATGGCCTTCTGTTGAATTGGGTACTGTAATCTGAAAGGGAGCAGTCGAATTATGAAAGATTCTTTTTGGATAATTGTCGAATGATCAGCAAGCATGAAAAAAATAAGAATGATCGAACATCAGAACGGCAATATATTTTCTTAGTGTAGCTAGTGGAAGACATATAGCCCAGCTTTTCATGCGACTACATCGTCTATACTGATCCCAAGACGTTAACATTATTGCATAAGATTACAGGGTCCCATCAACGAAGGTGTCATCAACCTGCTTTCATCATTATATCAGTGGGTTTTTTTGCCCAGCTCTATGTACGGGGGAGGAATAAATCTAGGAGAATTGGTGAAGTGTTGACTCTAAAGCCTGGTCACAAAAAAAATGAAGGATAGATTGATGTCAAATATCCCTTGCTCCCAGGATATGCCAGCCGTTGCTTAGGTTATGGCCAAGCTCCAGTCAAGGTTATGTGATATCTAAAAGGCTTATATTTACTGCTGTATGCAAAAGAACTTCACTTTTTAGAGCTACATATTTTTTAGATTATGTTATTATGTGGGTTTAACGTCCCAATACCAGCTCTGATTATGATAGCCACCGTAGTGGAGGGTTCCGGAAATTTTGCCCACCTCGTTCTTTAACATGCATTGACATCGCACAGCACACGGGCCTCAGCATTTCGCCTCCATCGAACTGCAGCCGCCGCAGCCGGGATTCGATCCCCCTACCCTCGGATCAGCAGGCGAGTACCATAACCACTAGACCACTATAACGGGTTTTTTTTTTCGGTTAAATGAAATCATAAGTTCCCTTCATCATTGTGTCTGAGCAGTCATTTGGAATAAAATGTTGCTTAATTTCCAGGGTACATTTTAAAAGTTCAAAGTTACGATTAGACAATGTCGATTAAGCAATCGAAACGCGTAGCATTCGATGCGGTACTGGAACGTATAGCGCTTATATATTCGTATTCTTACTCATTTAAGTTTGTCAGGTTCGTGATTGGCACACGAATATGAATTATGGTTTTGACAGCTCGGCTGTTGAAGCTCGAGGTTGTGCCGTGCGTCCAGTTTCAGCTCGACACGAGGAAGAGCAAAGCGGCCCTGCACTTGATCTCTACACCCAAACCCACTGTCGCTCTCTACGCCCACTTGTCTTCAGCCCACTGCTACATCACTGCATTTACGCGAAGGCCAGTGAGCGAGACTACAGAAATGCTTCGTCTCGAATATGCGATCTCGTACATCGGTTCGGACCATTGCCAGCGACGTCACAATAACGATATGCGAGTAGCTGCCCTGTTGTGACGGTTTCCCGGCGTGCGTGTAGTTAAGCAAACTGCGTGCGTGTAGTTAAGCATTGTAGTTAAGCAAACCGCGAATAGATGGCGCTAGCATTTCTACTTTCACCGTAAGCACGGAAGGTAAACCGGTATCCACAAACGTAAAGAAGTTTACGGACAAACTAAGACTCTCTAATGGCCCAGACTACCGCGAGGCACTCAAGTTCAGAAGCGTGCAACCGAATCTCTGTTTCGCCTAGGCAGGGACAGGCATAGGCAACGGGTTTCTCGTTGTCTTCACACTCGGGCTGAAGAAGAACCGCCCCTAGGCCAAGACAACTCGCGTCAGTGTGGATGAAGCTATGGGTGTCCTCTTGATAGTGCGCAAGTGAGGTGGAGTCGTTAGGGCCGCCTCAATATCCTGTAAGGCTGATTCCTGGTAGGGGCGCCAACGCCAGTGTTGACTTTTCTTCGGAAGTTCGTTGAGGAGTGCAGCACGAGAGGCGAAGCCGGGGACGAAGCAGCGGAAGTAGGAGGCGAAGCCCAAAGTGCTTTTAAGTTATTTGACTGGGCAAACCTTCCAACTTCGAAGGGTCGCGGCAGATGCCGCGGGTACTCACAACATGACCCAAGTAGGTGTCCTGTGAGTTTCCAAAGAATCCCAGTTTATGTTTGAGGCGGAGCCCACAATCATCTAGGGCGGACAAGGCGGGCTCCAGAAAGAGTTGGTGTTCGGAGAGCGTCGGAGAATGAGCGATAACGCCGTCGAAGTACAGCAATGCCATCGACTACTTCAAGTATCCGAGGACTCGGTCCATAAGTTGTTGAAACTTAGCAGGCGCATTAAAGAGCCCAAACCGAAGACCATTAAAAGGGTACAGGACGTCAGGTGTTATGAAGGCATTTTCTACGCGTTGTTCTTGTCGAGACACACCTGCCAGTAGCTGGATAGCAGGTCGAGTGCCGCAAAATATTTAGCTCCGTGAATTCAATCTATGGCGGCGTCGAGGCGGCAAAGAGTATACACGTCCGGTTGGTGATGCTGTTTGGTGACGACAGTCCACACAGAACCGCTCGGTGCCGTCCTTTTTTCTCACGAGAACTACTGGGGAGGACCAAGGACT
>CM023483.1:103739757-103870862 GCA_013339685.2 Hyalomma asiaticum
TCAGAATCCTGCTCTATTAACGAAGCAGATACAGCAGATTATACGAAAGGAATGGGCCAAGACAATTGTCCCTTTCGACCTTTATCACTAGCAATACTCATGGGCTCGCCTCTTCACTGCAGTAAACTATCGAAGAGCAAATATCTGAGGTACTTCCGCCAGCGCACTAGCCACCTGTGTCCGCGCCCTTGAACTACGCTGAGGTCGCGAGGAGGCAGCCATACGCGCTTCACCACGTCGCCGATGCTGCTCATAAGCCAAACGTCCTCTACGCACCGCGCACGCCGCCAGCACCGCACGTGCTTCTGTATCGCCGTCCCGTAGACCCGCCTAATAATCCTTGGCGCACACCGGACAACAAGCCCATCTGCTACTACTGTCGCCTACCCGGCCATGTGGCGCGTTTATGCTACCTGCAGGTCTCCCGCCCAGCTACCATGGACGAAGCCTACAGCTACGTCTGTACCGAGCCACCACCACCGATTCCCTCCCATACAACTTCAGACACTTCTTCGTCTACTCGCCCTACCTTCAATGCACGTCTTTCGCCCTCTCCACGACGACGTTCCATTTCGCCGATGGTTCGGCGTTCACCACCCGTACAAACGGAAAACTGGCCACCGCGTTTCCGGATGCAAGAACTACGGGGCTGTCGAAATCTACAAGCCATCGATCTCTACCTGCTAACAAAATAACCGAATTCATCAAAGGTGTTTCCGTGCGAACATTAGTGAATACTGGAGCCGCTGTGTCTGTGTTGAGTGAAGAAATGTGCCGCAAGTTAAAGAAAATTACGATACCGCTTTCCGAAGTCTCCTTCCGAACGGCAATCGCGCATCACATAAAACCTTCTATGGCGTACACGGCTCGGCAAATCATCCAGGACGTTTTTTATGCGGTAGAATTCGTCGCCTTGTCACTTTGCTCGCACGACGTAATATTCGGTTGGGACTTCCTCGCTAAACATCATGCGTTTGTTGATTGTGCGCGTGCAAAAGAAGAATTATCAGCGACCTCTGACGTTGGCTCTAGCGACTCCTCACCTGCTCATGTGGTCATCGCGGCAGACAATGACGTCCCGCCTTTGTCTTGCGTGCTTGTGCCTATCTCTTGCAACTATGCTGCCTTCTGTAGCCCCATCCGGAGCATTTACCCTCACGCAAGAACTTCCTGCTTCCCTACGCAGTTCTGTCGATTCAAAACTCTTGCGTAAATATTAATGTCACGAACACGCTTTCGTCCCCAGCCACTTTATTCCGTGGTGAATGCATAGGCCGACTTGAGGACACTGATTCTGTTTGCGCCAGTAAGTATCCGACCACACGGCAAGTCTCGCGGTCGCCAGCGTTAATCCCGCCATTACGTCGAACTTATCCTCCCTAGACGCCTGCATTCCGTCAATTTATTGGGCGTTGTCCAGTGCTCAACGGGTCGAACTCCAGGAACTCCTCGACCGCTATCTGAATTCGTTCGACCACAATCAAAGCGCCTTGGGCCGCACAGCTGCAATCGTTCAAAATATTGACGCCGGCGCCCATGCGCCCATGCGCCATCGTCAATATTGTCAGGTTATGGATGCCCAATTGAACGACATGCTTGGTCGTTGCCTCGTAGAGCCCTCACACAGCACTTGCGCCTCTCCGATCGTACTTGTGAAAAGGAAGGACGGTAGCATCCGATTTTCAGTTGATTATAGGGGCCTTAACGAGATCAACCGCAAAGATGTTGATGCCCTCCCAAGAATCGACGACACGCTCGAATGTATGCAAGGCGAAAGTTCTTTTCTTCATTCAATCTTCGATCGGGGTACTGGCAGGTACCGATCGAAAAACTCACCGTCCCAAAACTGCGTTCTTCACTCCTGACGGCTTGTACAAGTTCAACGTGATGCCGTTTGGCATTTGCAACGCTTCCGCTAAGTTTGAGCGTCTTATGGACAACCTACTTCGAGGTCACAAATGGCACACGTGTCTCTGATATATGGACGACGTCGTAGTTTTTATTGCGATAGCAATTATATGATCAGTCTCGGCTGGTTTATATATATATATATATATATCCCAAGGAAAACAATTAAGAAAAATGCTTCCGAAGCGACGAATCGAACCAGGGGCCTCTCGTTCCGCAGCGTGTAGCACTAACCACTACGCCACAATGGGGAAATCCTTCAGGCAGCTAACGGCGAGCCTAATAACCCTTTACCGCTGGCAGGACTCGGAGACGGCAGGCGCTTATAAGCGTTTCTTCATTACCAGCGAGATGGCGCGAGAAGCGCAGCGGGCGCATTTAAAATTCATCGGCCAGCTCGCTCGCTTCTCCTAATATTTACGCAGGGCCTTGCCTTTCCGCTGTCTGCTCGCGCAGTTGTCTCCTGGTGAGAAGAAGAGGGTTGTTTCGACCTTTGACCGTGATATCCGCGCTGATGTTACGGGAGCGTACGAAAGTCACTCGAGCTCAAGGGACGCCGCTAATAGAACAAACAGAAGATGAGCGCGAACTATCAAGTGTCACAGCTCGACAATTGAAGCGCGCTAGTTTCCTTCGCTGCTTCGGCCGCCTTTGCAACAGGAGCGCTCTTCAAACTGAGAGTATCCATTGTGACAGCTTATTCGTGCTCGTTCGGTGTATACCTGTGCGTCCGTTTCGTGCGTGCTTCACTTCATAGTCCGCGCTAACCTTCTGTTTGCTGATTTAGCGGCCTCGTCTACGTTTGTATGTGTAGCTTTGTGACAAACAACGTATAGAGCCCTTCGTACCAGCACGCGCTGCCCACGGGAGGCGCTCACTTAGCAAGTGCATGTTTGCTACGATTAATATTGCTCCTGCAGCTGCGAGCCTCGCATCGTATAGCATTACAGTTTCTTGCTATCGCATTCACTGCTTCGCTTTTGCGGCGAAACTGTGACTTTTTTCAAAGGACTTCAACACTCATCTCATGGACCTCACAAATGCGCTTTAAGCGTACGCTGGGCGGCATGC
This sequence comes from Hyalomma asiaticum, assembly GCA_013339685.2. Classification (NCBI taxonomy): domain Eukaryota; kingdom Metazoa; phylum Arthropoda; class Arachnida; order Ixodida; family Ixodidae; genus Hyalomma; species Hyalomma asiaticum. Next base: position 103,742,737 of record CM023483.1, read on the forward strand.
TCTCCGTGTACGTGTCCGCTGACCACACCAACTGGGATCTCATATTACCTTTTGTCACGTATGCCTACAACACCGCCACTCAGTCTACAACAGGATTGTCCCCCTTCTTTCTTCTTTACGGCCGTGAACCCTCGTCATTTATGGACGCTTCTCTTCTGCATCGCCAGGACGCGTCAGAACCCGCGCCTCTATCTGAAGTTGCCACGTATGCCTAGGAATGCCGACAGCTCGCCCATCCCTTTACCACTGAAGACCAGGTGCGCCAGAAGGGCCGTCATGACGAAGACCTCCCCTCTCAGTCATATTCGCCAGGACCGTTGGTGTGGCTTCGCGTTTCCTCGTCCGCTCCTGGCCTTTCCGCGAAGCTACTGCCGAAATATCAAGTCCCTTACCATGCCCTACTTCAAGCATCTCCGATAAACTGTACTATTCAGCATGTCAAATACTGCAGATAACTACTGCAGATAACTTCAAGGTTATCTGCAGTATAAATTATTCATGTACATCTGCAGTTCAAAGTACTCATAAATCACACTGACAATCAGCGGTCAGTCGACTAATTCAACCACTATTAAGGATGGGAATGATATTGCATGACAGCCTACTACCCTATTGCAAAAACCAGCACATCAAGTGCATTTCCACTACATTATCCATACTGGAAGCACTGGAAACACGCTGTGAACGGTGATATTTCACTGGGTGGTAGACACTTGGGGGCCAGCCGCACTAGGTACTCGCTGGCTTGCACTGGTGTGGCAATGTGCTGGGACAAGGTCACAGCTGCGATATCACTTGCACCAGTGATAGGCTCGCTGGAATGCTCTGCGCACTGGCACCACTGCGGAACACTCTATAGAAGCAGCTCAGGAGATTGTGGCACTGACTAAATAGGCACTCTGTGCACTGGCGCCAGTACTGATTTCGATAGGTGAGGGGACGCTGGGAACATTTACGCCTGCGCCGCACTTCAATGCTTCGAGCTACAGTACGCAGTAATCCGCGGTGCATGGCTTCCACGCGTGTAGAGCGCTATCAGGTGTGAATGTTTACATTTTGTGCATTTCCTCGCACTTAGGCTACAAATGCAATGTCATGTCTCTGGTGATAGCTCTGTTGTAGTGTTTAAATGCATGTAGGAGTCGGTGGAAACAGAAGTAAAGTTATACATTGCCGCGCACTTAAAATTCACTAAATGAGGTTCTCGATGCGTTTCTACCCAGGCAAAAAAAAAATTACACAGAAGGCCATCTTTCTGTATGACCATGCGGCAAACGCACCTTTGGCGATGCCTGCGCATTCCATTAGCTTGAATGCACCAAATATGAACCTGAGAAAGCTTCTACAGCTCACATGCAACAAATTTAGCCTTCGCAAACAGCCGTGTCCTGATCGGTCTGTGTCAGTATGTTCCCAGCGCAGCTTATGCATAGCGCACCGGCCGAGTCCGTCTGCACGCTAATGGCACTCCAAGCCTTCAAGATAGGCAGCTCCAACAAATCAAAATTACCACTCAGTACAGCCTTGGAATGGGCTAACCAGAACAAGCTTTAGGTCTGCATGGTGTTCGAGGAAGAACAGCTGAGCATCGACGCGACGAGCTTTGAGAAAACAGAGATATGTCACGATGAGTTGCTACCGCACCCTTCTCTGACATAAGTTTGTAGATCTGCACGATTTGCCGAACACGGCGGATGACATGTTTTTCATGTTATTTCGCCCGCTTTTTGGGAAGCGAGAAATCAACAGTTGTGCACTTCGACGACGCTGTGTATGCGAGGCACTGGTAGTGGGAATATCGCCGTTTGAGCGAGAAAACTGCCGAGTAAGTCCCTCTTGATGTCTGCGTTTATTTGCCGAGTGGCATTATAACCTACATAAAAGACGTCTACATAGATACCGACTAATGGAAAGAGCAAGAAAAGGCTATCGAGCTTGGCCGAAACAGACGATAGTCTCTGTCAGTCTATTTCGTGTTTTTTCGACGTTCGACATAATTTGTAAAGGATACTGGGCGGCGCTGTTGCATTTATTGGGACGTAATTCGTGATCGGCGACATCTTTATTTTCAATAAATAAATATGCGAGGTTCAAGTCCACAGAAAAAGCGTGGCCCTCATACATGCATCGCATCGAAAGCTGAAGTCAAACGGCAGGTTACTGCCTTGACTAACCTGTTCACACGCCAATCGCCATAATCTGTTGTGGCGTAGTGTTAAGCCGGCGTCTTTGCGATCTCAAGGTGCCGAATTAGAGTACTGGTAGCGGAATGTTTCGTTTTTTTGCAACGCTTAGTATCCAAGGCGTACTCTCTTGCGTTTCTTATATTTATATATTTATACATGCAAAGCAGGGAATGAGCGCGGTTATTTTCTTCTTTTTGTTATAAACCGGATTTGCGTGCCAGCGATCTGTGCCTCGTCATCACGTGCAGCTTGAGCAGTGTGTGCCGTTATCCTTCTGTTCTCTGCCGCGGCAAAGTGGCTGTCTGAGGGAGATAGAGATAGCAAGGGCGAAAGGAGGGTGATAGCTGGGGGGAAGGGGGGCGGTGAAGTAAGAAACGGGAAAGTATGCATAGCGACCTAGCTCGCACAAACGGAATCGCAGTGATAATAAATTCTGTGTTCGTCGGTCGGCGTTCAACCTACATCGTAATATGTTGAATGTGGTTTCCTATATACCACGGAAGTGCTGCGGCCTTGTAATTAAGAGAGAAGCAAAACTCATCGTGTGTTATGCTCGTAGCGCGTAGCTCATTCCTTGTCCGTTTACCCCGATAGACGTGATGACGCGACAAACACGCCGTAAACTCCCGCGTCGCAGGCGAGACAATCAGGCATTCCTTTCTTGTATTCGAACACCAAGAAAGAAAGACCACCCCTCACGCAAAAAAAAAAAAAAAAAAGAAAAAGGAATACCGCTTCGGGCGCCGGCGCAGAAAGAACACTTCCACCCCACCATCTCCATCTTCCGCCGTATAACATCTGGAACCCAGAGATTAGCCTAACGATACAAGAACAGCAACGAAACCCTCCCCCTCACCCACCTCTAACATAATACAACACGGGCGTGCAAGGGAGATTTAAAAAACGATGCGACGCCGAAGCAAACTCAGAGTGCTTGATGAAGGCGTGATGTCTGTAACTGGGTGAACACCACAAGCCCCGCATCGAAGCCCAAAGCCCTCCCATGGGGTGAGCGACGCCCTTCATTCTAAACCTTTCAATAGGTTGTCCGAACCGATATGTAGGAATGTAAACCTTTTCTTCTCCACCTGCACGCGTTGAAGATTATCTACTCGCAGTTAGGAATACCAGGATAGATATAAAACTAATCGGGTCCGAACAAGCATGACTGCGCTTACTTAGGATGAGCCACAGAAATGCATGACGCACTTGATTCGCCGGCTAGGAAGCCCTTAAATACCCGCATTAATTAGCGGCCAAGTCTAAACACTCCTCAATCCATTATTTTAGTCCTGTTAGGTTTTCTTTTTTAGCGTCTCTATTGTTTTAGACATAGTCGTAATATTGTTCTCTTTATTGTTTGAATTCCAAGTCACATGTCGTGTCCCGCAACCGCACACACACACACGCATATATATATATATATATATATATATATATATATATATATATATATATATATATATAAAGATCATTTTATGGTACCAAATATGCCAACGATTGCCGCTATTGACACGCCACGTGACCTTACCAACGGAGAGTGTATTAGAGAGACTTAGTATTGCGGAAAATCTTCGCGTTAGCGTTCGCGAGTCAAGCACGCTAAATTTTTGCGGAGTGCTGTTCGATAGCATTCCATAGCTCTATAGTATAACGCGAGATGACGACGCGCCGCAAAACAGAAACCTTCGCTGCGCCATCTAAATGCGAATAGTGAAAGTGTCAAAGCCGCTCTAACTCGGAGGCGTATCGGCCGTTGTTAGTAACTAAAAACAACGCAAGCGCAAAAGAATTAATAAAGAAAGACACTGCGCAATAAGAATTACATAAATGTTGCCGTAGTCTCACATGTCAGAGTTTCGCTTTCGCTATCCATGTGTAAAAATGTGGTCAAAATAGAATACACAACGAAAAGATCGTTGTCTTACCATCGGTTGCCTATTAACGAAGTAAGAATACTCGAAGTGAAAACCAGCAACACGATTTATTTTAAATCAGCTAGTCCCACAATGATGCAAGACGACACGATAGATGCGAAACGGGCAGCCATCACTTGTAGGGACCCGCCATGTTCTTCGCGCCAAACAAACTTAGCGAGCGCTTTGCGTCTCCGGTAAATTCGGAAAATAGCGTGCGTATGCATGCGCAGTCTGACCCCGCTAAATGTTAACGTTTAGCGGGACGCAACTTAAAACTTAAGCTGCACTAAAACTATATTGAAATTAAAATTGAAATTGAAATTTATTCCGCAACAGGACATGTTACGAGGAGGGCAGGTAAAAGCTGTAAGAACAGCTTGAGGATCCCTGACCCCCAGGTACACAGGGTAGCACAGAGGACGTGCGGCTAAGTACAACCAAATAAAAAGTGTTTCACAATGTGCATTAAGAAGAAAAAAAAACACAAAAGGGAAGATTACAATACAGGCATAAAAAAACAAAATGAAAGATTCCAATGCAGGCATAAAAAAAGGTAGTCACGAGATTCACATCATCATACAAACATAGATCGCAGCTGTTTTGGTGATATGCTGGATATGTCAATGTGATGTTCCCTAGTTATGCTGTTAAGAAGTGCAGGCAGTAGAAACTTTAACATTTGATTTCCGCATTTTGTTCTACACTTCGATATGTACCACTCTTCAGGATGACGCACATTATAAGCAGGAAAATGTTTCTCTAGCCTAGCTATTCTTGCAATCGTATCATTATTTTTCAATAAACCGAACTTATATAAACTACTTAGTTTGTAATCATGTATTGATGGAACCTGAATGATGCGGTGTTTTTTAAATAACTCTGCTGTGTGGTAGCGATATGGGACTTTACAGGCTAGACGCAAGGCTTTCTTTTGCAAGATGGTAAGTTTGCTAATGTTTCCAGTTGTCGTTGTGGACCATACAAGAAAGGCATAATTCAATGAAGAAGAAAACAACGAGTTATATTAGCATGTTAACAGAAACAGGGAAGTAGTAGCAATGGCGGCGCATAACGCCGATTATCCGAGATAGCTTAGTAATAATATGGTTTACGTGATCATCCCATGCCATGTTCTGTGAAAAATACACGCCTAATGATTTAAAACTTTTGACAACTTCAATTTCTGAGTTGTTTAACGAAATGATAGGAAACTGAACTTGTGTGTGGCGGGGGTGAAATAAAACAGCTTTTGTTTTATTTATGTTTAGTTTTAGGGAGTTTACTTGGGCCCAGGAGTTAATTTCAGACAGTGCAATATTCGCTCGACTACCCCGATCGCTGCTGCATCTGCCCGAAAAAAACAAACTGGTATCATCAGCATATATAATGTAATGGGCTGATTCATCAATACGAACTATCTCATTAATATAAAGTATAAATAGAAATGGTCCAAGGATGCTTCCCTGCGGGACGCCTGTTTTAATGGGTTTTGTTGCAGAATGTTTGCCTTCAATTACGACAAATTGAGTGCGGTGTTGCAAGTATGACGTGATTAATTTGTGCGCAACGCCTCTTATACCATAATGATCCAACTTTTGCAGGGGAACTTTGTGATTAATGAGGTCGAAGGCCTTAGAAAAGTCCAGAAAAAGACCGAGTACCATATTCCGGGATTCAAAATTTTCTAGAATGTATTCTTTTGTGCCAGTAGCGCGAGCTCGGTAGATTTGTTTTTTCGGAAGCCATACTGTGCTGAAGTGATCAAGTTGAACTTGTCAGTAAAAGAGGTCAAGCGTTCCAAAATTATTTTCTCCAAACCTTTCGAGAACACAGGCAAAATCGATATAGGACGGTAGTTAGACATGTCATTTCTAGGACCCTTTTTATAGATAACTGACACTTTTGCTATCTGCATGTTTCGCGGGAATTGTCCTGTGGACAAACATATGTTGAAAATGTGGGTAAGGCAGGGGGCTAGTATGTCAATAACATATTTAACAGGTTTCATTTGAATATTGCCCGCGTCAGTGGCTTTGCTATTACTGAGTGTCAAAAATGTCGCTACTAATTCACTCTCTGAAACTGGCTCGAAAAATATTGCTTGGCTGCTTCTATTATTCATATATCGTAGAGCAGTACTACTGGTTGTAGTACCACCAACTGATAAAAAGAAGTTAAATGCATCAGCTAATTGAAGCCCTTGAATTTCTATCCCATCTTTCACAATTTTTGTTAATGCCTCCGGTGGATTACTAAGCATACTGTTAAGTGCCTTCCAAACGTTTTCTGTACGCCCTTGTGTTGAGTTAAACAGGTTTGAATAATATAGTTTTTTTTATCACGAAGGCATTTGGTGACAAAGTTTCGGTACTTTTTAAATACTTTGAGGGCTTCAGGGGACTTACTATAAATGCCTTGAACAATTGGTCGCGCTTTCTTATGAGCTTAAGACATTCTTTATTTATCCAAGGCTTACGACTTTTTTAGTTGTTTTAAATGTCTTTAAGGGAAAACATTGAAGATATATTTCGGAAAACTTGTTCATAAATAAATCGTATGCTAAGTTGGGAGCGCTTGCAGCGAACACATCGCTCCAGTCGGTTCTGCTTAAGCGATCTCTAAAAAGGGTCAGTGTTTCGGCATTTATAAGTCTGTAGGAAAATTCTGCGCGCACTTGCTTGGGAACGTTAATGAGTTGACTTACAAACATGAATATAGGCATGTGGTCACTAATATTGTGAATCAAAGTGCCTGCCGTAACGAGCGAAGGATCAAAGTTGGTTATAAAAAGATCTAAGAGTGTTGATGATTGTGAAGTGATTCGCGTGGGAGCCGCTATGACATTCTGAGAATAATGCGAGCTTAACATTGATTGAAGCTCTAATTTAACACTGCTGTCAGCTAACATGTTGATGTTGAGATCGCCACCTAATATGAAGGCATACTTTTTTTCATTCACAAATTCTAACAGAGAGTCTAAAAAAGAAAAAAACAAACGGACATTATTTGAGGGAGGGCGGTAACATACACAAAACACTGATGTACCACATCTAACAGTAAGTATTTCATATAAAGGAGAAATGCAGCAGAATTCAGACACCAACTCGCAGTCTATTGAACTTGAGATTAGCATAGCTACGCCACCACCCCTTTTGCCTGTGCGGTTCATGTAGTACGATTTATAAGTTGGAAACGTAAATACATCGTCTTCCGAAGCAAACCACGTTTCCGAAAACATCACAACGTCAAAGCACACTTGCGCTTCACTAAAAAAATATTCGAGTTCATCCTGTTTATTCCTACCCGATCTAAGGTTTAAATGAACACAACTGAGGCTTTTTTCGCAACAAGTGTCATATAGGTTTTTAAGATTAATAAGGTCTATAGGTGCAGTTGAGGGAAGCATGATAAGAATATCAATAGAATATCAGGAGAGTAACAATGCAATGCGGGGTAACAGTATCACAGCTTATCAAGGTCGGCCAAACAACGAATGACAACCGCGCTATCACCTTCTCTTTTCCTAACGAGAATTTTGCCGTTGCAATGCCACGAAAAACGATAGCCATTGTTCTGTGCCCAATCTTTTGCGCAGCGGAGCAGCTCTCTGTTTTGCTGGGTCATGTTCTCAGTGATCGAAACACTCGATGAAGCATCTTAGGGCTTTCCGCTTTCCCAGCCACTTATCGCGGATTGATTGCGGGGCAAATCTAACTATAATTCCGGGTGTTCTGTTTGGCTTTGACGGAAGTCTGTGGATAGCGCCAATGTCATTCGCAGTCAGCTCTGGCAGGTTAGTGATCTTGGCCACATCATTCAACTTACTCAGCAAATCCTCGTTTGGCGTAGCTTGGATGCCGTGAACTTCTATGTTTAATCTCCGACTACGAAACTCGAGATCATTCACTGTAGCTTTCAGTTGTTGAATGTCAGCTGAGGTGCAGTCCACCTCTAATTTCCCAACGCGTCTGTTTAAACTACTAATGTCCTTTTCCTGCTTAACTTGACGGCTCAGGATGTCGTCGTACTTTTGGGACAATAGCTGGATTGAGTCCTTAATCTCCCCAACCTGAGCCGGCAGCCCTGCCAAGGCATCAACCTTTTAGTTATATCTGCCAAGCAAACCGCTAACTCAGAGTCCATGCTACTTTTCTCCCCACTTTTCGCTTTTGATAAACGGCAAGCAGCACATCGCCATGCCCTGCGACCGCTTTCTCCCTTAGTCTTAAATGTCGACTCCGACCAGCCCGAACAGGTGCCAACATGGTAAGAGGACTCACATTCGTTGCACTTCAGGACGCGTCCATCACAAGGACTCATCACAAGACTGGCATGTGCTTGCCATGGTACGTGGTTCTGGGATTCACTATAGCACTCAGTTCGCACTCAATGCGGCAGCATTCATTTAGGAAAAAGGCACATTTAGCACAGAGCACTCAACAAAGCACTGAAACACGGTGGCAACGGCGGTAGCGGTAAGGCGGCAGTAAGAAAATAAACGAGTTTACCAACCTGGGTAGGCAAAAAAAAAAGCTGATTAGGCGAACGTCCTTTCACCGCCGCCGCCGCCACCCGTGTGTCCAGGTACGATGCCGACGCCGGAAACACGTAAACACTTCCGCGGGCTCAGTGACGTCAAGATGTGATTCCGCAGCCACGGCAGCCGTTTTCAGGTAGTCTGATGGATGAAGAAAAATTGAACGTTGAAAAGGAGCGTCACTTTGGAAAATGGCTCCAGCGCGGCGATTCCAACAAGGCAGGAACCCTGAAGCACCGCCCACCGAGATGCAGAACACCAACCTGGGTAGGCAAAAAAAGCTGATTAGGCGAACGTCCTTTCACCGCCGCCGCCGCCACCCGTGTGTCCAGATGTCACGGGCGTCGTCGTCGCTTGAATCCACAGGAGACGAGGGTGCGGCAGACACGCTTTATTGTTAATGAGGCGGACTTGTGCCTCTCGCATAGGAAACACCAAAGAAAAGTAACTGAACAACACAAAGAAAAGTAACTGAACTAGAGCGGCGTGCACTTGCACGGCTGCCCGCCCCAACAAAGAAATAACCCCTAGCTTATGCGTTACCAGCTATTTAAGCGCTGTGATAACAACATAGTACATGCGCATACCTATCATCAGATATTGTACTGTCTGATACGATGGGCCCATCGGAAGTTAATCGCAGTCCGCGCTAACCTATCTAAATGACGCAACAGCTGTCGCTCGATAGTGGCAGCTGCAAAGAACGGCATGGCACGTGGCATTGCTCCCCCCTTCAAAAACATCGCCTCGATGTTGAAAACAAGCACTGATGTCATAAGTTTTCACAACAAACGAAAGTCATAAGTTTCACAACAAACAAACGAAAGTTTTCACAACAAAGATAGAAGAACAAGCGCACATAGTGTCTGCTAGCGCGCATAATAGGGTTTCAAACGCACGACGTGAACAATTTCAGATCGCACACGTCGACGCTGGGAGTCCGTCACACCATCGGGGATGATTTCATAGTTCAGCGGCCCTACGCGACGAACAATTTTGTAGGGGCCGAAATAGCGCCGCAGAAGCTTTTCGCTGAGGCCTCGTCGGCGAACTGCTGCCCATAGCCAAACTTGCTCACCGGGTGCGTATTCCTGATGGCGATGTCGAAGGTTGTAGTGCCGGGCGTCCGTCGCTTGCTTTCTTGCCGTTCGCAGTCGAGCCAGCTGCCGGGCCTCTTCAGCGCGCTGCTGAAATATTGCTACGTCCGGGTTCGGATCGCCTTCGTTTACATGCGGCAACATTGCGTCCAGAGTTGTTGTTGCTTCCCGTCCGTAAACAAGAGCGAATGGTGTTAGCCCGGTTGTCTCCTGGACGGCCGTATTATATGCGAAGGTGACATATGGGAGCACTTCATCCCATGTTTTGTGTTCAACATCAACGTACATCGACATCATGTCCGCCAGGGTCTTGTTGAGCCGTTCTGTGAGGCCGTTAGTTTGCGGATGGTACGCGGTAGTTCGGCGATGGGTGGTGTGGCTGTGCTGCAAAACAGCTTGCATATATTATATCAGCGCGAATAAACGAAGTAGGCACACGAAAGAAGTGACAGGCGCTGATCGTGAACGCATTATTGAAGGGAAACGGCATATACGAGAGCGCACATCGTCGAAAACAAACAATTGCTGCTGCCAGGCGAAAAAAAAAAGACTTAAGGAGGTACCAATATTTTGTGAAAACGACCTTTCAAGGATACGTCAGAACGACTTATTAAGACTCCCGCCCTGACTGCTAAAACTGGTGCTCTAAATAGCAAGTTACCAAGAGTTAACGATGCCAGAACTTGTTTGATATCAATCTTCCGCTAAGATGCTAAGCTATTCGCAAAAATCGCCTATCGGGATAAACGGACAAGGAATGAGCTACGCGCTACGAGCATAACACACGATGAGTTTTGCTTCTCTCTTAATTACAAGGCCGCAGCACTTCCGTGGTATATAGGAAAGCACATTCAACATATTACGATGTAGGTTGAACGCCGACCGACGAACACAGAAGTTATTATCACTGCGATTCCGTTTGTGCGAGCTAGGTCGCTATGCATACTTTCCCGTTTCTTACTTCACCCCCCCCCCCCTTCCCCCCAGCTATCACCCTCCTTACGCCCTCGCTATCTCTATCTCCCTCAGACAGCCACCTTGCCGCGGCAGAGAACAGAAGGATAACGACACACACTGCTCAAGCTGCACGTGATGACGCGACAAACACGCCGTAAACTCCCGCGTCGCAGGCGAGACAATCAAGCATGCCTTTCTTGTATTCGAAATCAGCAAAAATGCTGCATTGCGGACATTTTGAAATTAATCGCGTCACGTTTGACGAGAGGGCACAGCAGTAATCTGTTCTTAAACACCTCCGCGACCCGACGACCCAGACGACTCGGCCATGCTTTTGTAGTAGACCAAGGGGTCCCGAGTTCGAATCCTTAAGCGTATAAGAAGTTTTTTTTTTCTTTTTCTTTTTTTAGCACTTCTTGTTTTTTACCTTTTGATCCTTTATGGTCTCTCTACGCTCTTGAGGTATCTTATTTGTACCGACTACTTCTCTTTAATAATCATACCCTGTCCTGATTAACCCACTCACTGCAATACCTCGGAATGTCTCCTCCCCCCGAGGAGCCTTTGGACAAAAGATGCATATGGGCGCCCACCATCACCGTGCTTCATCTACGTAACTCACCTGAGCACCAGAAGAGGAACTGGCCCCCCCCTGGTGCAACACCATGGCCAACACCTCCCAAGTTACCGGACCAACCAAACCCTGGACCTACGACGACGACATCAACAGAGCTTCCAGCCACGGATGCGACCACACGGGTATTGGAACGAAAGACTCAAAGAGCCTCTGGACTGGGACAGGCCGTCATTAGAAATTAAACGTAGCGACTCTTAACACGCGAACCCTTTCAAGCGAAGCCAGATTAGCTGAACTACTAGAAGAATTAAGGGATATTAATTGGGATATCATTGGCCTTAGCGAGGTTAGGAAACCAGGAGAAGGGTACTTATCGCTTAATGAAGGACACGTTCTCTGCTACAGAGGACTACCAGAGAAGCGCGAATACGGCGTGGGGTTCCTTATACACAAAGACATAGCAGGCAACATCGAAGAATTCTATAGCATCAACGAAAGGGTAGCAGGCCTCGTGATAAAATTAAATAGGAGATACAAACTAAAGCTAGTACAATGTTACGCACCAACGACCAACCACAGTGACGAGGCTGCAGAACAGTTCTACGAGGATGTAGAAACGGCAATGAACAAGGTACAGACCCAATATACGATTGTTATGGGGGACTTCAACGCGAAAATAGGGAAGAAACTAAAAGGAGAACGTGCCGTCGGTAATTACGGAGAAGGAGATAGGAATAGCAGAGGGGACATGCTAGTAGAATTCGCCGAAAGAAACCACCTCCGTGTAACGAATACTTTCTTCAAGAAACGTAAGAACAGGAAATGGACGTGGAAAAGCCCCAACGGAGAAACGAAAAACGAAATAGATTTCATAATGTGCACTGATCTAGGTATAGTACAAGACACAGAAGTGGTTAATAAGGTTAGAATTAGTGACCACAGACTAATAAGGGCGAAGATATCCCTCAATCTAAAGCGAACAAGGACAAAGTTAATCACACGGAAACAGGCCAACCCCGATAGCGTCAGGGCGAAAAGAGAAGAATTTAGAATTGCACTTAAGAACAAGTATGAGGCTCTAGGACAGGAAGATAATGAGGATATAGAGAAGATGACCGAACACATTACTAATCTGATCACCGAAACAGCGATCGAAGTAGGGGGCAAAGCACCAAGACATGTTGTGAGTAAACTCTCGGAGTCTACTAAAAATCTAATCAAGCAACGCCAACAGATGAGAATAACTAACTCAAGAGACAAGATAGAATACGCCGAGCTATCTAAGCTCATCAGTAAAAGTAGAGTCAGGGACGTACGTAACCATAACGTGAAAGAAATAGAAGCAGCCGTCAGAAAAGGAGTCAGCCTAAAAACAACCAAAAGGAAGCTTTGTGCGGGAAAGAACATAATGCATGCAGTGAAAGATAAGCAGGGCAACATCGTTACTAACTTTAGTGGCATAACCAAAGTGGCCGAGGATTTCTATTCCGAACTATACAGCTCAAATAGGAGTCTCCCCACCATGAGTGTATTAAATGCCGAGCGGGACTACGAAATCCCATGCGTCACTGCGGACGAAGTTAGGAAAGCAATACAGGGCATGTCCCGCGGAAAAGCGGCTGGAGATGACGGCATAACCGCCGACTTGATCAAAGATGGCGGAGACTTCCTAACTGGAAAGCTCGCGACACTATACACTCAATGCCTCAAAACTTCAAATGTACCCGAAAGCTGGAAAAACGCAAATATTCTATTATTACATAAGAAGGGAGATGTTAAAGACTTGTGGAACTACAGGCCGATCAGTCTACTCTCAGCACTTTACAAAATATTCACAAAGTTTATCTCAAACAGAATAAGGGCCACACTTGAATTTAATCAACCCAGAGAGCAAGCAGGGTTCAGAAAAGGATACTCTACCATGGACCGCCTGCATGCGGTCAATCAAGTAATCGAGAAATCCGCTGAATACAACAAACCCGTCTATATGGCTTTCATAGATTACGAAAAGGCTTTCGACTCGGTAGAGATACCAGCAGTTCTGGAGGCACTACGTCGTCAAGGAATATGCGATAGCTATATAAACACAATAGCCAACATCTATAAAGATTCTACAGCCACCCTGCTCCTCCATAAGAAAAGCAGAAAAATCCCAATACAGAAAGGTGTCAGACAGGGAGATACAATTTCTCCCATGCTATTTACTGCACGTTTGGAAGAAATCTTCAAAAGGTTAGACTGGGAAGAGACAGGGCTCAGGATTAACGGCGAATATCTGAGTAACCTGCGATTTGCAGATGACATAGTACTCTTTAGCAATGATGGCGACGAATTGCAAAAGATGATTGAAGACTTAAGCCGAGAAAGCGCTAAGGTAGGATTAAGGATGAACATGCAGAAAACAAAGATAATGGTAAGTAGCACGGCGAAAAAAACGTCTATTCAAGGTCGAAACCCATACATTAGAAGTCGTAGAAGAATATCTGTACCTAGGACAGCTACTTACTGGAGAACCCACCCATATAAAAGAAATCCACAGTAGAATAAACATGGGATGGCGCGCATATGGCAGACATTCACAACTCTTGAACGGAAACCTACCACTATCACTCAAACGGAAACTATATAACTACTGCATCCTGCCAGTACTGACTTACGGATCAGAAACCTGGAGAATTACAAAGAAGCTAGAGAGGAAGTTCAGAACCGCGCAGCGGGCGATGGAACGGAAAATGATAGGCGTTACACTAAGGTATAGGAAGACAGCCGAGTGGGTCAGAGAACAAATGGGGGTCGCCGACATAATGAACGATATTAAGAAGAAAAAATGGACATGGGCAGGCCACGTGATGAGAAGGCTAGATAACCGATGGACAGTTAGAACGACGGAATGGATACCAAGAGAGGGTAAGCGCAGCCGTGGGCGGCAGAGAGTAAGATGGGGGGACGAAATCAAGAAATTCGCAGGCATCAAATGGAATCAGCTCGCGCAGGACAGGCAAGGATGACGAGGATTGGGAGAGGCCTTCGTCCTGCAGTGGACATAAAATTGGCTGATGATGATGATGATGATGATGATGATGATGATCTGTGCCTCTCAGAATGCTGTGCGACGCCAGCGCGCCAATATGTAGCGTTATATTGGTCCCGTAATAAGGTTTGGCGCTCGACGTTGACGCCAGTGGCGCTAGGTTTTCTGATACGGTAGGCAAAAGTGAGCTGCCGAATCATTCAGGGTTTTTTAACAACGTTCCCATGAATGAATAAATCGATGAACTCATCAGTCAATCGGCAAATCGGTGGATCAGTGATCTATTGTTACCATCAACGTCATAAGAGTATAAAACATAGAAAGGGCCCATAGCACTTGACTGTAGCGAACATTGTGAAACATACCTAAATTATGATAATGCAAAAAAAACGTAATGTAAAGCGCACCGGAGAATTAAGGAAATGTGTGGTAGCCTGCAATAGTGGTGCGAGGCTGGACTAAGTGCGCAACTTAATGCCCACTTAACTGCTTCAAGATTCTACAAGCACCAGTACGCCACGTATATTGTCACGTCACTGGCAATTACAATGGGCTGCTTTGCACTAGCCCTTCTCCTCAGCCTCACTTGCATACCGCACGGGAGCTATAGTGCAGTATACGCGGCTACGAGTTACAGTGCTTTGCCCTAAGCCTCCTCCTCCCCCTCACTTCTCTTTCTCACCTCCTCGCTATAATATACCACGCATGACTATCTCATGCTAATAGCTGCTTGACACATATCGGCTTTCTGTGGCGCACGAACTATAATATAGGAGGTTACGCCATGCTTTTTGCTCTCTCCTTCTCCTTTCCTTCCCCCACACCCTCACATCACTCCTTATTTCCCCATACCTCTACCCCATCTATACAATAATGTGCACGGCTACGCTATGTTTGGAGCTGCTTTGCCCAATACCGGCTTGCTGTGCCGCATACCTGCCTTGATGCAGTAGCGGTCCGGGGTTGTGAGTGCAAGAGAAGAAAGGTGTTTCATGAAAAGCCTCCGCCTTAATGTAGTAGTCGTCTGATGGCATTAGCATACGAGAAGGATACATCGCGTGTGGAAGCGCGGCGATTCATAGGGGCGCAGGAGCTCTTATATGATGATGACGGTAGTTGTTTGTGCAAAACGAGAGAAGGAAGAAGTGCCAGCACAAATGCTGCAAATTTTGTAGAAGCTCACGTGCACCTATTTAATCATGACGTTTAATTTTTTGTTCGATCATTACGCCAAGAAGAGTCCATCTTATCATGAAAAGCATAATTTACATGGAAAGAATGCACAAGCTGCTTGGCATAGTGACATTCATTTGACATATCTAGTGTTCACGTGCTTCGTGAGGTTGAGTAATTCGGCTTCACGCAGTGAATCGGTATCTTGGTGAGCCGCTTGGTACGGCAACTGTCCAGGACATGCTCCATGCTGGGGTTCGATTCCCGCTCTTAAACCAAAGTTTTGTGAAGTAGGAAGCTTTAATTTTCTTTCCGTAATAATTGTACGGACTTTTGTTTAGTTTTACGAACTGTTAGACGCCAATGTTTTGTTGCAAAATGTATACAGGTTTTCGTGACACCGGTCTCATTCTGCCTTACCGTGACTCTGTGAAATGGAGTTGGTACTTTTATGTTTCAGTTCCGCGAGACAGTCCATGTCCTCCGCTAAGAAGTATATGCCACGATGAGAATCCAGTGACTCATTGCCCTACAAACAATCAAACTGCGTGCTACTGCAACTGCTGTGAGTAGACCACCTAAATACTTAATAAACCACAGACGAGAGGAATTCAAAGTTACAGCACCGATTATTGGTTTCATTCAACTTTTTATTTGTTGTGCATGCAAAATAACATACTTATATTGATTTCCTATGGCGACAGAGCGATCTCATAACGAAGGACGATTGCGCGTGACATCACGGATAAATTGAGCAGCGTGTTTGCTTTGAAGGCCACAAAACCTAACGATGAAATTGGTCTTTTCACTTGGCCTGCGCCTAAAGGCGCCTCTGTGTCAGAGAATGGCTACCATGGCCGATTAAGACAAGCTAAGAGAAAATGTATTTATCAGTCCGTATGCTGCTGCCACATTGTAGCCACCTTGCAGGTAATAGCGTGCCTGGTATGTTAATACGCTAGAAGGTCACAAACATTTCTACTCTAACAAACGCGCCTAAAAAAGGACCATAGCAAATCACATCTTCGCCAACGGCGAATTTTCGAATGAAGATCTTCACATATGGGCCAGCTGGAAAAGGATGGGGGTCATAGTGACTTCATCACTCAATTATCGTTTTTCATGAGCGTAATGCATTTGGAGTAGATAGGTAATCAGCGAAAGCCACTGATGTAGAACACTCTCTCGCGAGAACGTCGACGTAGTTCAGAAGAATCGTTAGTTCATATATATGGTATTAGCGTTACACAGCAGCAGCAGCAGCCACAACGTCAAAAAAAAAATAATAATAATGTAGTAACGAGAGCCCTCATGTACACTGATGTCCACTGGACACGATGCTGCTATACCGACCTGGCACATCGGAATGCACACCGCGCTCTGAAGCAAGGAAATATGCAGTAGATTGTCGAGAACTCGCTCGTACCCTTACGACCACCTCTTTAAGTCGCGAAAAACTGCGCTATAACAGCGACCTACCCATACCCCAGTTTCAGAATAGGTCCCTAGTTTGGCTATAGGCCCGACTCACAGCCCTGGGTTTGCGACCAAGCTTCTTGCTAGCTACGATGACCCCTTCCGCATCATAGACAGTACCTTTGCAGTCAACTATGTCCTCGAGCTCTTCACACCATCTTCCGACCAACGACATCGCGGTCGTGACACAGTTCATGTCAGCGGACTTAAACCGTACTATGACCCGGTAACCCTACCAAGAGTATAAGTCGTCAGGTTGGCTCCTCTTCTCCTTTCGGGCTATTGTAGTGAAGAGGAGGAAGATGCGCTTCGGCATTTCGTCGCTGTGCGTGCGATGATCATTCTTGCTGCGTCCTGTCGGCTCTTGACTGGCTTCTCGATATTACTGCATCCTCCGTGCGACATTAAATCGTCGTACGGCAATAATAATAATAATAATAATAATAATAATAATAATAATAATAATAATAATAATAATAATAATAATAATTTACACCTTGTGGGGATGCAACAAGCACAACAGGCCTGTCACAGCCATGATGAGGCTTGGAATACTAGGCCCCGCACACCAGCAGACCAACGATAACAATATAGAGATCTACAAAATGTGTACGCTACCTTATAAAAAAAAAGAATACAAATAAATAGCCTACTTGCATGCTAGTTCAATGCAGTAGGAAAATCTAAAGCGTTGCATACAATTAATCATAAAAACAACCATTATGTTTCGAAAGTGAATTCTCTATAGTCAGTAAAGCAAGGAAGATAAATATGCGACAGAAATAGACCAAATAATCCCGGTAATATATTGTTACGGGGAAGAAAGACTCTGGTTAATATATATTTACACGCCTTGTACAATGGGCAGAACGCAGGCATACAAGATGGAGCCTCGTCCGCGCGAACATCAGCGAACGTCGTCTTCCTCGGTGCTGTCTACATCGTCCTCTGTCGCAGCGCTACGTAGCATCACCACCGGCGGCGAAGGCGCCGTCTCGGTGCCTGGCAGGTTCGGGTGAAAGCGCTTCAGGCGCATGACGTGCACGATATCAGAAGTAGGTCGCGCTGAGATGTCGTCAAGAGGTTGGATCTCGTAGGTCACATCAGTCACTTTTCGTAGGACACGGTAGGGGCCTGAATATGGCGACAGCAACTTCTCACAAAGGTCAACTCGCCGTGATGGTTTCCAAAGCATCACGGGCGTATTCTGACATCGCGTCGGGAACGGTTGGGAAGAGCGTGTCAAAAGGGACGATGGGGTCTCGGCCGTACAAAAGAAAAAATGGAGAGAAACCAGCAGAATCATGGCGGGACGTATTGTAGACGAATGTGACGAATGGTAGAGCGGCATCCCAGTCACGGTGGTCCGGAGAAACATACATGGCGAGCATTTCTGTTATTGTTCTATTGAGCCGCTCTGTGAGTCCATTTGTCTGAGGATGATACGCCGTTGTGAACTTGTGTTTTGTAGCGCAGGAGTGCAAGATGTCTTGCACTACCTGTGACAGAAAGGAGCGGCCGCGGTCGGTAAGCAGTTGTCGAGGTGCGCCGTGCTGAAGTATCACATCTTCAAGGAGGAAGTCTGCGACGTCAGTTGCGCAACTGGTAGGGAGAGCCCGTGTGATTGCGTACCGGGTGGTATAACCCGTAGCAACCGCTATCCATTTGTTGCCAAGGAGATCAAGTCCAACCCTGAAGAATGGTTGCAATGGTATGTCAATGGGCTGAAGGCGGCCAGCTGGAAGGGCGGTTGGTTTTTTGCGTAGCTGACAAGATTTACACGAGGCGACGTAACGGCAAACGGAACGGTAAATACCGGACCAGAAGAAACGACGGCGAACACGGTCATAAGTCCGCGCAACGCCCAGATGACCCGCGGTGGAAACGTGCACCTGAGCGAGGACAGTCTGACGCATTTGTCTAGGAATGACCAGTAGCAGTTCGGGGCCGTCAGGGTGCATGTTATAACGGTATAAGATGCCATCTTGTAGTGCAAACATACGGAAAGGTGTTGGAGTGGTGGGGCCTGCGAGTTTGGAAATGACGTCCTTGAGGTAAGGGTCACGGCGTTGCTCATCGGCGATGTTGCTAAACGTGGTAAGAGCTAGCACACAGGTTGACTCGCCGGTCTCAGGTATGTCTGGGGTGTCTACCGGATGGCGTGACAAGCAATCAGCATCTCCATGAAGTCTGCCCGTCTTATACACCACTGTGTACGAGTATTCCTGCAGCCGTAGAGCCCACCGACCGAGCCGTCCAGCTGGATCTTTTAAGGACGAAAGCCAGCATAAGGCATGATGATCGGTGATTACCGTGAAAGGCCGTCCATAAAGGTAAGGGCGAAATTTACTCACTGCCCAAACGAGGGCGAGGCATTCGCGTTCGGTGATGGAATAATTGCGCTGGGCCGGTGACAGAAGGCGGCTAGCGTACGCAATGACACGGTCGCATCCATGTTGTCGTTGCGCCAAAACCGCACCGACGCCGTGGCCGCTTGCGTCGGTGCGTACCTCTGTTGGAGCGGACATGTCAAAGTGGCCAAGAACTGGTGGCGAAGTGAGACACATCGTCAGCTCAGCGAATGCACTAGATTGTTCAGGACCCCAGACAAAGGTGACGTCCTTCTTGAGAAGCTCCGTGAGAGGGCGCGCTATGTGAGCGAAATTGCGCACGAATCTGCGGAAGTACGAGCAGAGGCCCACAAAGCTTCGAACATCGTTTGCACAGGTGGGCACAGGGAAGTCCTTGACCGCGCGAACTTTTTCTGGATCGGGACGAACACCCGACGAATCGACAAGGTGTCCGAGCTCAGTAAGCTGGCGGCGGCCGAAGTGGCATTTCTTGGAACTGAGCTGAAGCCCTGCCTTCCGGAACACTGAAAGAACTGTTGAGAGACACTCGAGGTGTGTGGCAAACGTCGGTGAAAAGACGATCACGTCATCGAGGTAGCATAAGCAGATTGACCAATTTAAGCCGTGAAGGAGCGCGTCCATCATTCGTTCGAATGTAGCGGGAGCATTGCATAGTCCGAATGGCATGACTTTAAACTGATAGAGTCCATCAGGCGTGATGAACGCAGTCTTTTCACGATCCATTTCGTCAACTGCTATCTGCCAGTACCCGGAACGAAGGTCGATTGAAGAAAAATATTTGGCACCACTGAGACAGTCAAGAGCGTCATCTATCCGAGGCAAAGGGTACACGTCCTTCTTGGTTACGCGGTTAAGATTCCTGTAGTCAACACAGAATCGCCAGCTGTTGTCCTTCTTTTTGACAAGCACAACAGGGGAAGCCCAAGGGCTTGAAGAATGTTCGATGATGTCACGTGCAAGCATCTTGTCAACTTCCTCCTGTATGACTTGGCGTTCAGCCGACGAGACGCGATAAGGCCGTCGGTGGATGGGTTGAGCATCGCCGGTGTGTATTCGATGCTTGACAACAGCTGTTTGAGCCAGTGGTCGATCATTAAAATCAAAAATGTCCTGGTAAGATATGAGCAAGGAACGAAGCGCGTCGACGTGATGGGCCGGAAGGTCAGTGGCGATCATTTTCGTCATGCTATCTGTTATTGTGGAGTTCGAAGTAATGCCGGCAGGAGACACTGCAGGATCAGTTAACACAGAAATATCGTGATCGCAAGCTGGAGCTAGTGTTGCAAGAGACATAGCTGGGAGTAGTACTTGAGGGAATAGTCCGAAATTTACAATAGGGAGACGTGCCACATTGTCTTTTATGTTGATTAGAGAGTGTGGGAACATCACACTGCGCGAGCAGAGCACGGTAGCGTTAGGTGAAACGATGTACTCTCCGTCGTCAACAGGGGGATCAGAAAACACATCGATGTACGTCACGGCTAGACGCGGGAGGCGAACGTAATCCGTGGAACGGAGCCGACTGGGCGCTGGATCCGAAGGCTCAGCGGCATGCGGTAAGGCGAGCTGGATAACACCCGCGGAACAGTCAATAAGCGCCGAATGTGCTGATAAAAAATCAAGCCCCAAGATGATGTCATGTGGGCATCGGTCCAGGACGTAAAATAAAACAGAAATATGGTGTTCAGCAAGAGTGACACGGGCGGTGCACATCCCAGTAACAGCTGGTGTCGCGCCATCGGCTACCCGGACTAGAGCGATCGGAGCAGGGGTGAGAACTTTCTTCAGTCGAGCACGGAGGTTTGAGTTCATGACTGATATGTGGGCGCCAGTGTCAATGAGTGCGATGACAGGTGTACCATCTACGTCGACGTTGATAAGGTTGTGATGTCCAGGTAGTGTGAGCAGAGGAATTTCGGGTCGGGTCGTCGTGGCAGGCTCACCTCTCGGAGCTGCGCCCGTCAGTTTTCCGAAGAGCGGCGTGAGCAGGAAGGAGAAGGAGAGCGACGGCGCATTGGTGAGCGGGGCCGGTGCGAGGATGGCGAAGGAGAGCGGTTTGGTCGAGCTGGCCATGACTGCAGAGCGTTGTCGTCTTCATTGTGGAACGGGGCGCGGGGACTACCAGCTGGACGTCGGGTATATCGATAACTGGACCAGGGCTGCCAGTTGCCAACGTTTCCACAATGACGGGAAATGTGACCCACACGGCGACAAGAGAAGCAGATGGTCCTATCATCAGAAGTGCGCCATTCTGCGGTGTTTTGAAAACGGGGACGAACGTACGGGCCTCGGGACAGCTCAGGCGCTCGGGGTGGACGGTAGGCTTGCCTGCTAACAGGACAAAGCCTCTGGAGTCCTGCGTTTGCCAGTTCCTGACGCACAACGGTCTGAATAAGCGAAACAGTTGCGCGCGTGTCATCGGAGGAACCTACTTGGAGGAGAACTGGAGAGGCCGCTTCAATCTCGCGGCGCACGATGCGCACAAGGTCGTCGGATGCTGCGGGGACTGGTGGGGAACGAAGGTCCTCGCAGGTTGATGTCGCAGCCGTGTTGGGAAGACGGGTAAAGCTCGGAGTAATGCGTCGGCTTTTTGCTTCTTCAAAGCGTCTGCATTCATTGATGACGTCTTGCACCGTGGATGAGCTATTAAAAACCAAAAGTGTAAATGCGTCATCTGCGATACCTTTTAGGATATGCGCAACCTTTTCCGCTTCTGGCATATTATCGTCGACTTTGCGACAGAGTGCGAGCACATCTTGAATGTACGTCACATAGGACTCTGTGCAAGTTTGAGCTCGGCATGCAAGTTCTTTCTGGGCAGCACGACGGCGTCCTATGGGCTTGCCGAATAAGTCAATGAGCTTCTGTTTGCATACGTCCCAGCTGGTAATTTCCTGCTCGTGGTTCAAAAACCATACTTGAGCCGTTCCAGTTAGGTAAAATATTATGTTAGCCAGCATGAGGGTCGGGTCCCAATAGTTGCTTGAGCTCACCCGTTCGTAGAGTTGAAGCCAATCTTCAACGTCTTTGCCGTCTGAGCCGGAAAATGTACCAGGGTCCCGCGGCTGTGTCACGACGACGGGGCGATTGAGGGCGGCTGGTCGAGGCATGGTTGGTGATCTGCCCGGAGCATCCTCGTTCTCGCCTGCGGTTAGCATTGCAGGTGAAGCCAGTGAATGTCCGCTGCGTAAATCCGTCTTGAGTCTGGGAGAACCCGCACCTTCTACCAAAATGTTACGGGGAAGAAAGACTCTGGTTAATATATATTTACACGCCTTGTACAATGGGCAGAACGCAGGCATACAAGATGGAGCCTCGTCCGCGCGAACATCAGCGAACGTCGTCTTCCTCGGTGCTGTCTACATCGTCCTCTATCGCAGCGCTTCGTAGCAACATGAAGCATCGTACAAAACATCTGAGTACTGTAGAAATTATACTGACTTAAGCTTCTCTCTTCAATTGAACACAAAGCAACAAAGAGAGAATTCTCGGTACATAGCAGAATTTCCATCGTCCTTCGTGCTATGAGGAAGAGTGCTGAAGTGGCATACTCTCCAATTTTAAAGAAATCCTGGTCAGGCCTCTCTCTAAGTAGCACCCACTGCCAACATGCGGTAATGAACCTCTCACCGCCACTTGAACACTGATTACCTAAGGTAGAACCTTTTTTAAATGTGTATTAGGCTTTGGTGGGCATTTAAACTTTCTGCAAGAAATGCTGAAACAGCATGAACTTTCAAATTTTACCCTTTGAACTGCGCAAGTGACTGTTAGGAAGATACTACAAAACAGCTGGAGAAGATGAAATGACGTAATTAAATTGCTAAAGAGAGAGGAGTGCAAACATGTGACATATGAATGCAATATTCCCTCATCTGCAATCGGAGCGTGGCTGGTTTCTGACTCTGGTAGCTTTCGGTGCTGTGCACGTTAAAAAGTTAAAGTGCTAGCTGAACTCGGAGCCCACGGCGTGCCGCTGCGCCGTGCCTCCTTTAATGGTAAAAAAAGGAGAATATATTTGCCTCTGTATTCACTCCAGCCTTTCTATCCACAGTGCCGCTTCTAATGACATTAAACATCGACAGCCCACGTACGTGAAACGCTAAGCTGCGCAATGGCTCATGCTGGCTTTTGACCCTGTCTAGAAGAGCCCGCAACTAGGCCAAGCTGGCTGGACAGCCCTTTAGGAGCTATCGTATAAAATCTCTATTATTTATCCGTCGAGAAAAAAAATTAGAGAGTGAATATTGACAGCTACCGGCTGCAAAATTTTCGCAAGCATGACGCCCATGTTCACACAGCGTAACAAATTGTATTTTATTCTATTTGTTTTTTTTTTTCAGAATGAACATAGATGAAAAGATTGTTCTAGAAGATTTCATCCTTGATTTTGGCGGATGACGAAGGTCGTATAACAGGGTATACGGTGGCAATAAATTTATCTGCACCAAAAATGCCTGCGCTTCTGTTGCTGTACGCTACATTTCCTCCTAACAGTGAGCACCGATTAGTGGGACTATCGACAGATATAGCAGTGCATTCATACGCTTCTAAAATTAACGGCGCTAAAACAAAGTAGTCTCTAGAACGAGGCGTGCAATATGGCCGGGTCGGATTTCTAGGGTTCCTCTGAGCTGGGAGTGCCGCTGCAGCGAAGACAACTACAACGAATATACCTGGTTTAAAATCAATTCACACGTTTGCAGAGAACAAACCGTTTTGCAAAAAAATAGTCTTAGGCGCTGACGTGAGCGGTTATCCACCAAAAGTAACGGAGCGAAAGATGTGTCTACCAATATCTGCCATCCAGCCATGGCACAGAGCTGCAGGAATCGGTAAAACGTACCGTGCGTACTTCGATGTAACCGCACCTGTGGAGACGGATGACTATGCATCGTTAAGGCCCAACCACAGGCACGCGTCGCTACGCGTACGCAAGCGCCTACGCGTCAGACGCGTCGCCTCGCGTCGGTGGAGGGGAAGGGTGCGCAACCACAGAGCAGACGCGCCGACGCGGCAGCGCGGCGGCGCTAGCTCCTGAGTCTTGCTTGAGGCGCACTGATGCTTCAACTTCATTCCGTGCTGTGCGCATGCTTTCCTAGATATATAGAATACGTTTAGGTACAAAATGTGCACCTCGCACAATTGTTTTGACTGTTTAAGTAATAATTGCAATCGCAATACCTACAGCAACAACGTATACACAAGTCATTTATATCAGCGCTTGCTCCTTTTGCTGTCAACGCCTTCGCTCTGTGTCAGCGAAATGGGCTAGTTTCGACCCCTCGAAGGTTGCGGCTTCGATTTCCATGAGCGCCAGGAACGTATGTTACAAGCAGCACTCTCTTAGATCGTTTTGAAGCGGAGCTACATTATTAATTTGTCACTGACTCAAAGGTACACCCCCTCCCTCTTTCCCTACGAACGAACACGCACACCACTGTATTTTAGTAAGGCCATGTGTGAGTGTCTCACCATTAATGAAATTGAATGCCTAAATCCAAGATCCACTTAAATCCCAAACGGCATCTTTCTACCTTTATTTACAGCGGATCTACGGCCACTCAGCCACCCTCCCCCCGCCCCCTCTCCATTCGGCAATGTCGCGGGTTCCAGTCCAGCCGATTATCAAATTAATCATTTAAACGTTAAATACAATTCAATCTGAAAACATATTTGTCTCCATATTTACAGTGGAGCTATGACCAGACTTCCCAATATCTGGGAAAGGTTGTGGGTTCGATTCCGACCACTCATGAAGTTATACATAGGAAATACTTGAATCCGAAATGGCATCTTTCTAGCACCATTCACAGCGGGGATACGATTAATTTTATGGCCCAGAGTGCAATTAGCATGTTAATTAATTAGTCATCATTACTGAGGTAACTGAACATTTTTAATGTCAACTTGATACCCTCAATCATAGACAACCGTCAAGTACAATTTCCACACTTTTCGCTCTTTTATAAGGGTATTATATTCTTCGCCCACCTCTTGTCCCTGGCCACACATGACCACAGGGCAATGAAGCATAGATGTAAGGGAGAAATGCACAGACACACAGCGTCCCAGTGTGTTTCTATGCGTTTGTCCCTTGCGTCTGTTGCTTCAGTGCCCTGTAATCGTGTACCACCACACAATTTCATTATCATTAATCCTGAATTAATCCATGTCATGTTATTGATGTCATGTCCTATCAGTCATGTTATTCACACATTCATAACGTTCAATGCAAATTTTTGTATGTACTGGTCATATGTACGAGACCAATACACTGACTTATGGCTACTGACAGAAAAATATTTTTTTAAAGTTAGACGTTTGCTGTAAGCAGTAAAAATTAGGGTTCCCTACATATTAGGCATAGTACCTAATGGATTTCACATAGGCAAAGAGGCGGCATTTCTGTATATTACGGTCATCAACATAATATCCATGCCTCAAAATATGCGTAACAGGTTCTTACATGTGCTACCTTTGAGAAGCTCCAATCATCAACCAAGCACATTATTTTGGTCCTTCCTCACCTTACTTCGAATGAACGTGGTCGACTATTTTCATTGTTTATTTACAGGATCCTGCCTTGACCTTTCACACAAGAGTAGATTTTCACCTGTTAATGAGATAAGCAGCACCAATACAGATTGCTGATAATGAGCCACTGTTGCGGTCAGATTCAAGATGAACATGTCCTGCCAAGGTGAATAGTGCACTCATGCAGAGACAGTTAAGCTGAAAAAGGAAGTCACACCTTGATTCGAACAACCTTGCACAGTATCTCTGTCATTGTCATGAAAAAAGCTTAAATGTCGACACAGGTCCTACCACGACAGCAATGAGCAAGATGGCAAGCACAACGTACATTGTATGCTTGCATAGCAAATAGACATTATAGAAGCCTTAGTATTCAATTTTATTACAGTACAATATTGGGGATAATGTAAGCATGGCCAAAATAACTGGACCGTGATGACCCGCCACTATCTGAAGGCCAAACCTAGTTAAGGCGCAAGAGGGTGCGGTTCCCACACAATTTTCAATAGTACCAAAGCATGTCACTTCCAAATATCTCTTGCTATATTCTGACCACTGAAGTCCTATGTAAACTACAGCCCCGATTATGTATATATTTAATATCCATTAGGCATATGCCAACATCTTTAGGTTTTGCTGAGGCTGTTACCAACTATACACATACTGTGGGTCACTGGCTACCCACACAGTATAGGTAGAAAATCATGGGCAACCCTCATTTGTAAAGTCCTGTCTGGTAGTTTGTTTGTGGTCAGTGTCCTCTAACAACATAAAACAAGCCTATCATTGCTTGACATGATAATTATCATTCCGGTCATTCTTAAAATTCCAACCAAGCACCGTTTTAAAATGCTTGAAGAGCAATTCATGGTTAAGGGGTCATTTATAAACAAAGGCATGCTTATAATCGTGTGATGCAACTACCATCACTCACAAAATTCTAACGAAATGCAACTTAGAACGCTTTGGACAGCTACTTGTGATTCACTAATTGTTTATTAACACAAGGCATGTTTGTAATTTATCGTGTGGCTACTGTCACTCTTAAAATTCTACGTAAACGCTCCATTAGCATGCTTGTGGGGGCTATGTGTGGATGAGGGGTCTTTAATTAACATAAAATGTGCTCATAATTGTATGATGCGAGTACTGTTGCTCCTTAAGTGCTAACAAAGCACTGTTCTGTAGTGCTGTAAGAGAAATTCATGAATGAGAAGTCGTTTATTGCCAAAAGGTGTGCACGATGACTACTATTACTTGCAAAATACTAACAAAACACTCTTTTAGGACATTTGACAGCAATTCAAAGAGAGATTAGTGATTACAAAAAGGTGTGCTTGTAACATTGCGATGTGGCTTCTATTACAAGCAAAATCCTAAGACAGTACTGTTCTGTCATACTTTTGAGCATTATTTGTGGCCGAGAGGTCTTTTGTTAACACAAGACGTGCTTAATTGTGTAATGTCAGTGCTATCGCCTCTATAATTCTGACCAAGCACAGCTGTAGGACGCCTTTATGAGCAATTTATGGTTGAGAGGCCTTTATTGACACAACATGTGTTCATAACCATATGATGCGACTTATGTCACTTGAAAACATGCAATCTAGTACCTGTCCAGACAGGTTTGCAAGTTGTTGACATTGAGAAGCTGAAATTCTTGGCATTTTGGCCACGCTGAAAGTGCATGAGTTCTAGCATATGTGGGAAAACGCACAAACTTTTAAAATTGAATAATCCTTGCCATGTTATTTCTTATATATTGTTACCATCTGATCTTGTTATTTGAAATTGTCAAAAAATAATTCTGTTTCAAATCACGGTGCTGAGAAAAAGAAAGAAACAATGAATGGGCAGATAGGTGTTGGTGGTTATAGATATGGCACTTCATGATAGGAATCACGGGATAGATCTGTGCAATAATGTAAGGTCATTCCGGCAAACCAGCTGTCCTTTACATAGCCCTTATCATAATTTTGTTCCTAATTTACACAGACCAATGTTTATATCAGCTACCATTGCTGCCCACTGCCGTACGTGTCTCTTCAACGATGCCCTGTACTCTAATTTTGCACACTGCTTATTCACCGAACAATGCGAGTACATTTGGTGCCATGCTGTCCTCACATTTTTAAATTGTCATGCATTTGATATTTAAAAAGGCACATCTCATTCACAAGCTCTGATGACACGGCAAGTGCTAAAAAACACGCTATGTAAACAACCCTCAAAAAGCAATCTTCTTTAGATCCTCGTTACTTGATGAATGATACCTGCTCTTGCATTACACCTCTGTCCGTGTGTTTGTCAGAGCAAACAGTGTACAAAGCAAGGTATTGCACATACCTTGCTTTGTACTACGCATGCGCCAATGTGCAGTGCACTGTAGGAAAGCAGAACAAGAGCAAAAGCAGCATTTCTTCGTGCATGCAATTTTCTTTTTCAAACACCACTTTCGTGTACGTTCGAGCTTGAATTCTAAACACAGCAACAACACCGGTAACAGCTGATCGCAGCCGTAAGCGATGGTCCGTTGTTGCTGGCTTGACACTACACCTAAACAATTTGTCTCGAACCAACAAATGTTTGAGTGTCGTAGAGTGCGCCATACACTCATGTTCGTGGCAAGATATCACCGGAAAGTGCTGGCGAGGGCGCGGTCCACCTTTGGCAGCGATGTTGGTAGGTGCCGATGTTGAAAACAAACATGCAGCGGTTCAACATTCTTGCGTAAGCACCACACACGGTCACGATCAGGGGCGTTGTTATAACGTTTACGTTGCGACGTAAACAAAGAAACATCAACACCCGTCACCCGAGTTTCTCAACTGTGCCCCTTCGGGCGAAGTCGACGGGCCGCGCCAGAGGCCTTCGCTAGTTACTGACATCGCTCACAATTGAACTAGCAACAGGTGACGGTCCAGCCTTCGAAATTCGAAAGCATGTCTCCACTCGTTTCAAGCACAAGTAAACACAGACACAAGCACAGGCGCCGCAGCAGTCTCCATCCAGTACGATGTCGACGATGTTTTGACTCAGCAGCGATCGCACTCACGCCGGCGGAAGGTCAGCTGGAACTGTTGGCAAAATCACGGTGGATACGATATCATATCACCCTGCGACAATCGCGGTCCTTGATCGTATCGCTGTGGGCTACGGTTGACGACGCGTTAATTCCGAAACGCTTCCGCGCTTCCCCAGAACTCCGCCGTTTCTTCGCGGCTGCACCGCGGCGGCCGCCATGCTAGGCCTAGCCGTGGGAGGTTCCGCGGCCTCTGATTGGTTGGCGCCTGGCAGGCGCGTAGACGCGAGCCGTGCGCGAGGCGAAAATATCTGACACTGCTAGATACCCTCGCGTCGACGCGTCTCGGTCCGTCAACCCCCTCCGAGGGTGACGCGCGGCGACGCATTTGACGCTTTTGACGCGTAGGCGCGTGCTTACGCGTGCCTGTGGTTGGGCCTTTAGATGAGGAGATGCTGGTTTTCTCGAAGCCAGCTATTGGCGACATCGTCTAGGCAAAAAAGGAAAAAGGGCGCCTGAATATTGTACTCCAGCAGTGGTGAACGCCGGCAGAGAAGCGAAGCGTTATGAATGGTAGCGAAGTAGTAGCGGCATGTCATGTGCACCAGATATAGATCTCTTCCTTCCCTGGCCTTGCTCCGCAGCACGCCTTGAAACTCGACGACATTATGCCAGCGGTGGCTACGCCTTCGGTAAATGAAAGAAAATTCTGCGCTTTGTTTCGTATAGTCCCTAAGGTACCAAATCTGTATTAACCTATTTTGTCTCAGAACGTTTATCTGCTTTAGTGGATCCTTCAACTACTCGTTCCGTATAAGAAGGTGACGTGTATAATGAAGGATCATCGCCTGCGCGCCCTGCTAGACCGATTGGGGCAGGCGAGGTGGCGCATTGCCGAAATGACCATCACAGGAGGCAAAACCCACAATAAAGTGTCACATATTCAAAATCATTCGAAGAAATCTTTAGAGAAACATGCTAATGTCAGTTGGTCAGTTATTGTAAGCTTGCGGTTACAATAAACAAAGCACCAGGACAGAGTAGGGAGAAACAAACGAGCTCGCTTGTTTCTCCTATAGTGCTGTGTTTGCGCACTTATCGTCATGAATGCGTACCAAGTGGCCCGATTATCCGCGCTTACAATAAAGTCCGGCGATACCAAAGTTCTCATCATTATCGTACGTAGCAGCTAGGCAGTTCTGCCTGCCTCGGCAGCTCTTACCCGACTGTCATAGTCGGAGCCATAAGCGACAGTCGTACTCGTTTTGCCTAGTCTACAGACAGGCCGCAAGTTTAGCTCGTTTAGTAGAAAGATGTCGCACCCCGGGGAATGTTCTTCGGGTAGTTTCCGTTTTGCCATCAAATGCTGGGCACTGCGCGGGTAAACTACGAACTGATGTCCGAAACCATCGCTATACCGCGAACCTATCGGAGCAATCCGGCGCGGGAACCCAAACCTACTGCCCCTTTTTCCACAACAGTGGTGGCCGGCAGACTTTCAATAGTACGTGCCATATAGTCGATGCAGGTTCACCCCTGTTGACTCTTCGACGATGGTTCGGGCCGCGTGCCAGTAGCTTTTCCGATTGAATATGTGCGTGGACGCGTCGCCATACCACACAGTCATCCATTCTTCCACTGTTTTCAGACTTTCGCTTCTATTCGTCGTCTGGCAGTTGCCCCATTCCTTTTACTGTCAAGTCAAGTCAAGTTTATTAAATGCTTCAGTGAAATACATGGTTAGCATATTACAGAAGGAGGTCCCAAAGTATCAGAGAAACTCACAGGGGGACCTCCTGTGGCTACATAAATGGGGTGTTACAAAAAATGCAGCAAAAGCATAGAGACGCATGAACAATGAAGAACGAGCTTGACTAACAATATCAACAGATCAATACATAATAAAAAGGTAATACTACTGATAGGAAAAAAAATGCCATGGCAATAATCAAAAGCAAGTGCCAAAACAAGAATAACGGAGGAAGAATAATAAACCGCGCTGTATTACAAACGCAACCAGTTTCAACATCATAGGTGTCAGGTATACGAAGGCAAATGTTACATACGAAAACAACACGTAAAAGTTGAGAGCTTACAACAATTAATCAAACAAATGAGATGGGTTGATCAATCCCTGAACAAAATACTTCTTGCTGCGCAAGGTGAAAACATGAATGTTATGTGATGATTTTAAGTCGAAAGGCAATGAATTCCAAATAGCTATGCTTGTAAACAGGGTTGTGAATTTGCCGTAGTTTGTCCCTACGGCCGGCAAAAGAAGATTATTGCGCTGTGCAAAGCGGGTAATGTTGGTATTAGTTAAGTGATGGTGATCGATACATGCAATGGAGATGTCTTTCATGATGAGCCTATAGACGACTATGGATACTCTATGACAAAATAACTGTCTTAATGAGAGTATGTTAAGCTCAGAGAACAAGGAGCTACAGCACAAATGAAATGGACTGAAAGTCCATTTCATTTGTGGCAATAAAAGAAAAAGATCTGCTTTGGACACAATGTAAACGTTATCCTAATTGTTCAGACTTGCGAGTGAAATTTAAGCAAAGTAGAAATAAGGTTAATGCCATGATTCGATCGGCTAAACGATTTCATTTCCGAGCTAAATTTAGGGATGCCAGGAACAACAGTAAAAAAACCTGGTCGTTAATTAACACCTTTAGAGGCGTAAACACAGGTGTCAATATTTCGAATATCGTTTTTCCAGGTCTAGCCAATAACGCACAGGACATTGCTGATGAATTTAACAGCTTTTTCTCTCGGACAATTAAAAACGCAAACTCCCAGGTAGGCCCGTGCACATTACATCACAGTGTCAATGATTCGGCCTATCTGCCTTCAATTTCTAAAGAGGACTTACGATGTATCATCTTCAGTTTAAAGTGTAACAAATCTGCTGGTATCGATGGTATTTCTATAACTGACTTGCGCCGTACCTTTGAATATACTTATGAAGTTCTGCTAGCACTACTAAATCGCATTATTTCTAGTGGGGAAATTCCTATAAATTTGAAAACAGCAATAGTTATACCTCTACACAAAAGCGGTGCGCGTGATAAAATTGAAAATTATCGACCGATATCAATTCTTCCTTCTATAGCACAAATACTAGAAAAACATTTGTTATTAACGATGACAAGCTTTCTCGACAGCCACAACATTTTATCGCCCTGTCAGTATGGTTTTCGGCAGGGGAAAAGCACTCAAACACTCTTGGAAGATTTTTCTGATCAGTTGAATTGTGTGTTCGATAACAACAAGGTTGCTTGTGCGCTCCTTCTTGATTGCAGCAAGGCCTTTGATAGCGTCCATCATACCTTGTTACTGGACAAACTTTACCAATTAGGATTTAGGGGTGCTTTCTGGTGTTTGCTGGCTAATTTCCTACAAGGCAGGCGTCAACTAGTATCCGTTGGGCAATCTCGTAGCGCGTTCCAAGCCATCAATACCGGCGTTCCCCAGGGATCGATTCTTAGTCCGTTATTGTTTAATATTTTTGTAAATGACCTTCCTAGTACGATACCGGTTTCTTTATATCAATATGCCGATGATACAGTGATCTTGACGTCTGCCAACAACTGCTATGAGGCCACTATTCTCCTGCAGTCAGCTGCTACTAAGGCCATGGATTGGTTTCGAGAGAACCTTATTAATATAAATGTTTCGAAAACTAATCTAATCTGCTTTCATAATCCATTGAAGAAAGTAACCCTTGACTATCCTTTCATTTTGCATTGTTCCGATTGTTCATCCTGCTCTTGTAAACCATTGCAGTATTCATCTGTTGTGAAGTACCTCGGCTTGTACATTGATAGCGACCTTTCTTGGAATAGTCATCTCGCCTATGTTTGCAAAAGACTTCGCGCCGTGTCATGTTTGCTATATAATATAAGATACTATATGCCGTTTTCAGTACGAAAGATGATAACACACGCTCTAGGATACAGTATACTGCGTTATGGAATAACCATTTACGGACACTGTGCTGTCCGATGGCACAACAGATTAGATAGTATATTGCGTTCGATCTTAAAAAATATATCTTATGACCTCAACATGAATTCTGAGAGAGACATTTTCAAAATGCTGTTAATGCCGAATTTTAATGATCTTTTAATACAAACGGTTGTCTTAAAACATTTCTGGTCAGAAGAATTCTTGGTTCCTTATGTCCCTTCCCGCTCACTAAGGCCCAAAGTGGGTTATTGGAGACCACGGTGTTCAACAAGGTATGGAACTAGGACACGAGCACACTATGTTCCAACTTATTTCAATGTACTGCCCCCCAGCATTTTTCGCGTAAAAACAAAATACAAATTAAAGAAACTGCTAAGGCGTATTTGTCTATATGTGTAATATGCATCTGGTGTTCTTTTATATATGCACTCATTTGCAAGGACATTTCTCAGCAATTATTTAGTGTGGCACTTTTCTTGTGAAACATCGCTGTCTTTCTGCTGTTTGTTTCACTTTCAATTTTTGTAACTAATGTATAATGAGGATGACTACCGTTTATATGCCCTGTTGCTTCTAATCTAATGTGCACGTTATTATGTTATATCACTTCTCTTGTGTCATTAACTACAATCATGTAACGCTTTCGGTTTTGTTTTCTGTCTGCCAGGCTCTGCCGCTCAAGCCTCCAAGTGGCTTTGGCAGGCCTAGCCATATTTACTGCTTTATTTGAAGAAATAAAAGGTATTATTATTATTATTATTATTATATCTGTGACAATACATTTGTGACAATATATTTGCTAACGGGAGTATTTAGTAAGAAACCAAAGCTTGACGCAAGGAAAAAAACACGGGACAATACTTCTTGACCTCCAAATAAGAGTAATGAATTTGTAGCCCTCACAGTTTCAGAGTCAGTCAATTCTTTCTCAGGGTTATTGCCGAAATTCTGTGGGTGGTCCATATATCGATCGCGATATATAAGTAAAGGAGCAAGGAAGCAGCCCAGTTATATCTTTATGGCGCTTGTATCGCAGAAATTGGAGCCTTGACAGCGTCCTAGATTTGGCGGCAGTAATTAATGCAAAAGATAAAGAAAAGGCCTAAAATGGAGCAGATTGGCACCAGCTCTTACAGTGCTGCTCTTGTAAACCAAAGTACGTAGCCTCGCGAAATTTTAGTGGCATCAATTTCGGAATCAAATCCAGGCTTTGCGCATGCGAGACAAGCGCGCTTGCGAAAATTAAATAAACAATTAAATCGAGCTTGTTAGTAAGGGCTCAGTTCTTAGCAAGCGGGAAAAACCCCCGAATTTCCACGAAGTGAACCATGAGAAATGGGTGAAGCTGGGGATTGTTTTCTCTTACCGTAGATCACCCGTGACATTGCCCACTCATGCATCAAATGAGTGACAACGCGTGTGTATATTTACTACACACGCGTTGTCATTTATGCTCGTGGTCTGTATGAGATTCCTCCACTCCCACAGCGTAGATCGTGCCAAGTTCCCGATTAATTTAGCCAACCCACACGCTGCGAATCCTTATGGTTCAACTACGCACAAGAGAAATATCCCACCGGCACTACATTGCAGGTCAAGATCCAGTGCCTATATATACGGGGTGGCCGGTGAATGTTTGTGCCGCACGAGCAGTCGGCTTTTAGGGGCGGAGCTCCTTAGGGTCGAGGATTGTCTGCTGTTGTAATGTAGCCACGCTCGTGCTAGCTCTCGGCACGTGCCTCCCGGTGCGTGATCTCTCTTCGACAGCGGCAGTCATGAGTGCTGTAATGAGTACGCCGTCGTGGTGTAGTGGTTACGGTGCTCGACTGGCACCTCAAAAACGCGGGGTCGATCCCGGCCGCGGCGGTCGCATTTTCGATGGAGGCCACAATGCCAGGGGCCCGTGTACTGTCCCTTGTTAGTGCACGTTAAAGAACCCCAGCTGGTCAAAATTTCCGGAGCCCTCCACTTCGGCCTTTATCTCCTCTGTATATCTTCCACTCCCTTTCACCCACCCTCACGGACGCTTAGCCGTGCTCCCTACATAGGCTGCAGAAATTAGCGTATTTTCCGACCCGAACTACGGTCATCATCATTATCACCATCATCAATCAAACCCGTGTTCACTCTCTCCACGAGAGCCTACGGTTACGCCTTCGCGTTCCCACACTTCGACCCGCTCGCTGCACCGAGCTTCTTTGAAAGATAGCATCGGTCACTGCCCCGTGATGAGTTAGCAGAACTCTGCAGCTGGCCCAAATTGCCACTCTATTTACCCGGAAGCATGCATCCAAGCCTCCGCTTCAACAGGACTGCCTGACAGGTCTGTTGTTGTCAAAAGCACTTCCGCGCATTTCCACGGCACGGTCATCTCCCCCCGAACGGGCGACCCTTGGCGACAAGTCGACACCGCCAAAGGTCAAAGGATCACTTTGACAGGGAGCCCCCGCTACTCTTGCAAGCGACTTTCCCCCTTTTGTTCCTTTCTCGGATGCCCCGTTTCCTCCGAAAATGCTCTACGATGCCGCAGTGAAGAGACCTGTCACCCGTCATGTGCCCTCTGCTTTGCAGCTATGTACGTCACAGCAAATACTGACCGCGTGCGTCGCGAGAACAAAGCCGCCACTTTACTGCGTACTGAGTGAATACGACGACGTTTCTACAGAAAAGCCATACGCTAGGCCGCCGTCGCCGATTCTTCTCCGTCGATCTATCGCCGAACATAACACCCATATCAAACGAATCAGATGTAAATGTCTCGGCATAAGAGAACGGAATGCTTTTAATGCACTTGACAAATTAGCAGCGCTTAGAGATGAATACACGGACGAACGATAAGTTAGAATGGCGACTGATGATATGGACTGGGGTAATTTTTGTACAGCTAAGACGAGTGCCAATAGTTCTGCTTGAAAAATTGGCGTGAAGTCCGGTAAAGGAATTGAGAAGGACCAATTGAGATAAGGATACGATACCAACACCTGCTTTATCTTCCTGAACAGATGAGGATATTCTGACGCGCACACAGCGTGGCTCACTTTCTTTGTCGTGGTCTCTGCAGCGCACGCCATTTCCGACACTGACGTCGCCATGAGCGGCGATCCAGGCGGCCCAGCTTCGACATGCAGTTAGTTTCTTCCAGCATTCATCGATGAGAAATGTGTATTCTCACTCATCTTAATTTGCAAGGCTACTATACGAAATGCGAAATAGCGCTTCGGCACACTTCATTTGCCACTTCAGTGATATTTTAAGGAACGTTAGAACGAAGTCTGAACAGTGCCTTCATAACTTGTTTCGTCTGCCACTGGCCTTTATAATACGATCCTGAGGAAGGTAGAATTCCTCTTGGTCCTCTTTTACTTGATGCCTAGATATTCTCGTTCCAGTATTGCGATGTTTTCGTGTGGGTGGCCGGAATATGTCGTTGACGAATCCGGATGTTCTTGCGTATTTGTATGTATGATCTCTTTTGCAGACCTGCATGTCGTCATGTATCTGAGTCATCTTGCTTTAGTGCCTATGCGCGGCTGTTGATTTCGCTTGAAAACATTTGATTGTCTCCGAGAACGGGAGATAGGCGCATTGCATGCTCAATAAGTCCTGCAAGCACAA
The DNA here is from genome assembly GCA_013339685.2 of Hyalomma asiaticum. NCBI lineage: Eukaryota > Metazoa > Arthropoda > Arachnida > Ixodida > Ixodidae > Hyalomma > Hyalomma asiaticum. The sequence continues at coordinate 103,779,214 of CM023483.1, forward strand.
ACACACCTCCAGAGTACAGACACCGTAGTTATGGGAAACATCTAGCGATAGTGTCAACCTAGTATTGCAAAATCCAACTATTATTCCGCAGCACAACACAATCAAAGAAGAAGTGAAGAAAGCTTTACAAATTTTGTGGAAATAAAGTGCAGCTCCTGATGTTTAGATGCGCAAAATTATGTTTAGAAGCGCAAAATATTTTGGAAAGACAGCCACTCATGTTATTGGAACGACGCGTTACCCCGAAGCTTATTTATCAAATAACAAGAAAGCCAATGTATACACGCGTGGGCGCAGTCGTCAGAGCACGAAAACAAAATATGTTCCAAGCATCTAGTTGTCACAAATTTGTGCTCTTATTTCTAGCTCAGACTGTTATTACACAGCGGAATAGTATGAGTGGCGATGCATTCAAGCCTTTGTCTAAAGCGCTGTACTTCACTTGAAAACTAATGCCGCATGATTGCCGCTTAGCATGTGACATATAGTGGCCGCAGTGGACATCTAAGACGGTCACTCAGTTCAGCCACCGTATATCCGAGTGCCAGAATTTGTAGGAAAGTTTCATGCGTTCACGCATTGGCCCTTTAATATGGTACGCCGCAATTTTCCAGGTATGCGAAAAATATCGCTGCTTTCAAGCACGTTTCTTTACTGTACCTTCTAATGCGGCGTTAGGCGGTGCTTGATAATATTATAAGTTCATTTCCTAGACAAAAAGGAAACCAGGGAAGCGTAACGCACCATGCGATCACAGAAAGAAAAAGATGTTGGCTGGTTCGTTGGTTGGTCCTTGGGTAGCTTGGCGCAACCCACTCTGGGGAATCGGCCATGAACCGAAAAAGATATTTGTGTGGGAGAGACTTACTAATAAAAAAAATTGTAACACAAATTTGATGACCAAATTTAGGTTAAAGGAATAGTTTTCTGCGATGACTGAAGGTACGTAATTAAAAAACGAGAAGCGAACGCTAGGGAGATTGGTTCTCCCGTACTGAGATCATAATTAAAAATATATAAAATAAAAAACTGAGCAGATCAACATTTTTTTTGTTTCACGAAGAAAATCGTATGCGGCCTTGCAAACGCTCCTGTGACTAAATGCGACAATAGTCGCACCAAGAGAAAGCACTACCGGAAGAGACAAATTTAAACCCATGTTTCTCAAGGGTATTTCCAGAAACTTTTTCCTTGGGATATTGAATCTTCGACATGAAATGAAGACATGCTCCAGAGGCTCATCCTCATCACAATGCAGACAAAACGGTGATCAGGCCAGACCAGACCTGTACACGTAAAAGTTCAGTGGGGAGACTCGGCATCGTAATTTGGTGATTCAGATTTGTGCTCTTCTAGTTTCGCACCATCTATTGTTCCACGGATGAGCCAAGTGTCGGAAGTCAGTGGTGGCTAGTGCAGATTTGTTAAAATTATTGCAGGTAGCACATTTTGTGAAGCGCGCAGCTGTAACAAACGCCGACATCGGCAACACAGAAATGACCGGCCCATTTAGACCTGACCCTGCGAGCGCGTACGCCTATTCATTGAGTGTTAGACCTTTGTGCCCAGGCACCCATATCAACCGAATGAGCCGTAAATGTATTGGCAGAAGTCAGTAGAATTCTTCTAGTGCACTTGCTAAATTAGGCGCGCTGAGAATGAACACACGGACAAACAGTCAGAATGGCGACTGGCGACGATTAGAAAGACTGAGCTAATTTTCGTACAGCTAAGACGATTGCCTATAGTTCCGCTAGGAAAATGCGCGTGAAGTCCGGTAAACGAGTTGAGAAGGACCAATTCAGAGATGAGGATGTTGCATGCACCCAATTTTGGTACATTCTGGGTTCTCATTTGTGGATAGCGGCGTCTATACACAGCACAGCATTATTAACGGAAACATTCTTCAGAACGATCAGGAACTGCAAGTGTCGCCAGACCCAACGCATTGATGGTGAGACTTGTCTTCGCCATGCAAAGGTCTAACATTGTGTGATGGAGTGAAGTGGCCGTGCGGGGCAAAGTGTACTGTGTTTGAAGTGCGCGCCACCGATCCCATCAACATAGAAGACGACGAGGCAGTGCCTCATTGCGCGTGGTGGCGCGAAACTGCCCGACGAATGAGGAGGCGCCACGGCAGAAGAAAAAGTACGGCCGAGGCTTTCCGAAGGAGAGCCAGGCAGACGTGGCTGGGACGTGGTGGAAGAAGGAAGCGTACCAGGGCGCGGGAGTGGCGGCCGAGTTCCTGTGACCAGGCCGCTGCAGGCCCCCACCTGGGCGTGTACCCGAGCGGTACAGGACCTGGCGTTGGCCAGGATTTCCAGCATCTGGCGTTGGCCAGGCTTCCTACCAGCTTCCCATCGCCTGGCGTTGGCCAGGCAATCCACCGTCTTCCCATCGCCTGGCGTTGGCCAGGCACTCCACCGGCTTCTCATCGTCTGGCGTTGGCCAGGCACTCCAACAGCTCTCCATCGTCTGGCGTAGGCCAGGCATAACCGCGTCTCCGGTTCGGTGTCCCATCGTCGGCTGAGGAACGCCGAGAGGTTGCTGACCCGACTCGCCCGACGCTACCCTCCCTCCGAGCGACACCTCGATCCAAGTCCACTCCGAGTGCATCTGCTGCCTCCACCTCGCCTTCTACTCTGGTGTACCCACCTTAACGGTGACAGTCTTTCCCGTTCAAATTACTCTATGCACTGTTAACCATTCTACTTCCCGGTCATAGTTTTGTTAACTTTCTGTCTCCTTTGCATGCTTCACCTTCGTTTTATCCTTTTCTCTAATTATTCCATTTCATTCAAAACAGTGAGTGTTTGTATTTTTTCCACTGCACCAACGGTCTCGTCTGTCCTTTCTCGATGACTGTCAAGCCATCGAGTTTTGAACACACGAACTCAGAACACAAGAACCTACACGAGGGCACGCTAATTCGGTAGCCCCGTGACAAATTGGCGTCCGCGACAGGACGAGACCGTTTGTGCACTTTATTGTTTTTCACGAAAACGAAAATGAGCGCATCAGAATCTCGTAAAGTTTTTGAAGAGTTGGCACGGCGAATAGGTTTGGAAGGTGAGGAATTTACGGCATGGGTTGATGCCCGAGAGGCTGCGCGGCTACAAGAAGAGAAGGAGCGGTTAGAGTTTGAAAGGGAGATGGAGGAGGAAGAAAGAGAGCTCGAAGAAATGAGATTAAGAACACTTGAGTTAAAGCTCCGACTGGCAGAAGTTGAAAAGCTTCGGTTTGTGAGAGAGAACCGCCATGCTACGAATAGTGTGAGCAGTAGTGAGCAAGCGACAGAGGAATGCTATAAAGGCAGTACTTTCTTCGGTAAAATATCAAACTCGATCGTTGGAGGTGGCGGTGGCCGAGAACGTTGGCAGGACTCTTCACTAGAGCCAGGGGTTCAGGCAAAGTATCACGCGGAAGTGGGAGGAGCGTCTCGCGCAAGTTCAGGTGAACTCGACGAAGCCGGTGGAGTGCCTGGCCAACGCCAGGCGATGGGAAGCCGGTGGATTGCCTGGCCAACGCCAGGCGATGGGAAGCTGGTAGGAAGCCTGGCCAACGCCAGGTCCTGTACCGCTCGGGTACACGCCCAGGTGGGAGCCTGCAGCGGCCTGGTCACAGGAACTCGGCCGCCACTCCCGCGCCCTGGTAAGCTTCCTTCTTCCACCACGTCCCAGCCACGTCTGCCTGGCTCTCCTTCGGAAAGCCTCGGCCGTACTTTTTCTTCTGCCGTGGCGCCTCCTCATTCGTCGGGCAGTTTCGCGCCACCACGCGCAATGAGGCACTGCCTCGTCGTCTTCTATGTTGATGGGATCGGTGGCGCGCACTTCAAACACAGTACACTTTGCCCCGCACGGCCACTTCAGTCCATTACACATTGCTAGCGTCCGTTTCTCTACGCTGGCATTCGTTCGCAGGGTAGTTCCGAAACAAACGATTTGGTTCGAAGTGCTAGCTTCACTAGTACAATGTCGACGACGGGTGACGCAAAAGCGACATAAAAATGTGGAGATGAACATGGTGTCATTTTACGCTTCGCAGTACTAGATGACTAGTCAACCAGAACAATGTTATTCCCGAGACAGAAAAAGAAAAACATTTATGCGTTGCGTAGGCGAAGCGGCTTAACTTTACCCCGGTGCGGTCTTTAACCCCCTCTTGTACCTAATGACCTTAGGAGCGCCGTTTGAAAATGTTTCGTGTTACAGGCTGGAACATATATTCAATTTATTGATATGATTATCTGTATTTTCTAACCGTCGGGGAGCGTAAATTTCGTTTACCTGTATAATGATTCAATTCGTCGAAATTAGGACCTGCTATAATAACGTGCCTTCAGTAAATTATTCGAGTCGTCTGCATGTTGCCCGTTTATGCACTTCTGAAGCGCCTTCAAAGACACTGCTCTGTAGAAATCAAGGGGGCTCTGTTGAAGTTTACATCGTATTACTGAACTTAGTCCTTATGCTAAAATTGGAATTGAGCTCGGCTTTCCGCATATAGAAAGCTTCGACACAGACCTATAGAGAAAACATGGTCACGAAATAACGTGGCCTTACCTCGCGCCCTACGACGTCAGCGCGGCCCAGGCCGATGATGCGCTGCGAATAGCGAAGTCAACTGCCAAAATCTATTCCCTCCTCTCGTCTAAGATGTAAAAGTGGTAAGCGCATTCAAAATGACCTGAAATTCAAAGCATGGTAAGTAATAATTCCTGCAATTTAAAATGAAGGTTACATGCACTAGTGCTAAGCTCATTTATATGTTTGTATGTTGACCGTGTCTCAAGCAATGCATTAGTGAACCAGGCAAGCTATTTAAGGTTAGATTGAACGGGCACAGCACAGACAAAGCCAATAAGTTACCGAAGGCAGAGCGTACTTATATGTCGGGCATTAATCTCACAAATTAAACTTTATTTACGTCACTGAAACACTCGCTCCTTCTGAGAATCGTGGATGCGTCTTCTTCAAATGCTATATACTTCAGCCTCTAGAGATAAACATTTGAAACGGCACTTTTGAGTAAACTGGATACACCTGCGTGTTAAAAACCGACGAGCAAAAGCCTAACCGGTTGGCTTCTACAACTGAACCATTTTTGTTCAACATTCTTTTCTATATTCAAGTGCGCATCAAGGTGCTTGCCAGATGGCCAAGATGCCCGGAATATACATGAGATCAGGTTCACCTGACGTGTATACACGGCCACAGAACGCCCATTTCGCTGCAAGCGTGTCACTCTTAGTGTTGCCGAAGAAATGCCGTATCTTGTACTTGAACACATCCCAAATGGTGAATTCCACATCGCGCGTTTCGAACGAGGTAGAAGGCAAGTAATTACAAAACTCTTTTAAACGACCTGTTTTTTAACAATTTTTATTCCATACCTCACTACAACTAATGAAATGTGTGAAAGTGGGTATTAGCAGAAAAATGACAAGGTTTCACTTAACAGATGCTTAATGTCTGTTCAAAGATTTTTGGTATTACTTGCCTTCTAACTTATTTCCACTCTTGTAGCCTGGAAACATAAGTTGTACCTACAAGGACCTGGTATTTGTATTCGTTCAAGATTTGCTCCATTTCTTTGTGATATTTTTGAATTATTGTTATAGGGCTGTGAAAAATGAATTGGCAGGTACGTGTGCAGGAAAACCACTATGCTCTTTCGTCGGCTCATGGGTTGTACTTGTCACCACATTGCGCAAGGAGTGGGTGTGTTACACGCACCTCGGTTCTGTGTTGTCATCGTGAGAAAAGAACCAGAGAAGCAGCTGAGGCCTTCGTCATTAGGAAAAACCATTGCAATATGCTTCAGTTTACCATGAATTTCACTTTTACAATGTGAACTTTGATTCATAGATGTCGCGTAGGCTTATTCATTTATTTTTCATCTCCTCAGCTTATCGTTGGTTACCTCCCACCTTTATGTGCACGTATATGCTGTATGAATAATCTTCAGTTCAGTCTTCGTTCGTCTGTGTTTCCTCTCTACATGTACCTTGCAAATGTTACCGTTGTGTTCCTCGGCAACAGATGTGAACCACATTAGACGTCTGCCAGCATCCACGACAGAAACGTCCAGGTAGTGGCTGGGGACATGGAGCGACCCTGACGGCGACAGAACTCGTGTCTACTCAATGTACAACGAAAAGCAGTCCGACGACTAAGTACTGGTTTTTACCCGAAGGTCGAAGACACAAGGAAATATTGAAAACTCATCGTCGTTGAGGACATAGACCGAAAGGGCGCAACGAATGTCCGAGGTGGGCAGCATCACCGTTGTTCCTACAGTACCCAGCGGCAATATGAAGAACCTCAAAAGGTAATCGGTTTCAAGTGTACTGGCAAGCGTAGTACCAAATGAACGTAAAAAATGTTTGGGTCAACATGCCTATGGAGATCTTATTCGCTACAGATATTCCGCTTGCCGTGGTGCTGAACGCACTGGGGACAACAAACATGGACGCATGGACGGAATGAAGAACAGCGAACATGAGTACGAGCGGCCGTGATGGGAAAATAGGATAACCAATTCTTAACAGCGCAAGACACAGCCGGGGAAAGAAAAGAAGTGGAAAAGCTCCTTTTCCTCCACCTACATGCCGCTGGCCTCTGAGGCCCTCGCCGGTGTCATTGACGACGTAGGTGCAGCAGCTCCCTGTTCGCACTTGGATGTTCTTCTCACGTCAGGTAATGAAGTCCTAGTGAAGATTGGCTGTTTGACTAACTCTCGCTTCCTGGAGGTGGTGTTTAAGGGCTGCATATGTAAAGGTTGGCCATCTTGGACATGCTGTGCGACATTTTGTGCGAAAACCACTGAACACTTTGATTGCATGAAGCTCGAACAAGCGACAAGAGCTTTCGCGTAAAACGTAGTACTTTGTCGCGCTGACGCGCCATTTTTCGCATAAGATTGCAAAAGAAATTTTCTAAATGTTTGAATTGTGCTTGAACCGACGAAACTTCACCAAGGGATTTCTCAGTTATCAAATAGGAAAGGTCAGTATTAAAACAAGTTTTGAGGGCCCGTTGTTCTCATCGAGAGGCCGCGAATGTGGCCATGCAGAGGCGTCATTTTCGCAGTGCCTCATTGAAGAAAGCGGAATGCCTCAGTATTTACAGCGCACTTTATACGGTCTGCTTCTCCTCCTCCGTTTTACCCAGAATTGGCACTGCCGGTAAGATTGGTGATGCCAAAGGGTCATGCCACGCCAAACGTCTCAAACATTGCCTTCGACCCTCTGCAATTGCATTGTAAAAAATTGTAGACGTTCATATCAGTGCACTATTTGCTCTCGGAAAGTATTTTTAGGAAAAAATTATTGTTTATTACAGTGATTTGAATTTTGCCGTTGTGGGTGAAACCACGGTTGCGAAAAAACACTCTAACAATACAGTACTTCACCGAACACCTTAAATATCTGCGGTTTGCTAGAAAGGGAGTGGAACCATCTTATTATCTCCCACTCACGACCACTACTATGTCTCATAATGTGCTTTGTGGTCATGCAATGCTGCAATTCTGTGCCCCATCTGATTATTTTTTAAAAATTCCACGAATATTACAGACACAGTAGGACTATGTGACATGTCTGGATAGTTGGGAGTAAGCGTGTCGGAAAAGTATTGAAGCCGATGACAGAGTAGTTTCGAAGTGGAATGCGCGCAAACATCGATAAATGCGTGAAATGCCCCGTGTTCAGGCACGTGTAGAGTGGTGATGCGGCTCAAGTAAAAATGTACGTTTGGTGTCATTTGGAATTTTAAACAAGGGAGACTTATTTGTGGAAGTTTGATTGGAGTAATTTTTGTTTTAGGAAACAAACAAAATTTTATGTTGAGCGTTCGCGGCGTGCCTTGGCGTGGGCCCGTAAATCCGCTTCACTGCGCCGTCACACTTCCTTGGGGCAACGGAAATATGAGGCGCCCACGCAGGTAGCAAGATCGTGTGCTGCTGTGAGTTTTCACTTTGCTGAAAACTTGGCAACAGAGTACGTGGCTGACAGAAGATTTGGGAAGGGCACTAAAGGCTGCCGGTTAGTACTTGGAGCTGAACACTATTTCACTGCCACGGCACTACATGCGCAGTTACGACAGACGCAGCCCTTGGGTTGTGTGTCCGGTTTTCGATTACTGCGGAGGTTGCAGTTCTTACTTCCGTTGCCGACGTGTGGTTTTCGCCACTTGAAATGCCTGTGTTGCCGAGTAGGAAGTGAGCCCGGCATTAAGAGTGGTCAGTGATGATGACACGAAGGGGTGTAACGTGCGCGTACCGTTGAGGGAGATTGTAGAGAGCTCAACCTTGCTGAGAGCTCAACTTTCTTTTCTTTAACCCTTGGATCTGGCACCAAGAGCACTAATATACCTTTGATATTTTTTTGCTGACCAGGTAAAAAGCTCATTTGGTGTAAGGACATGTGCCTCGTACGGTCTCTGAAGACTTGCTCTCGCTGCCAGCCGCTTCACGGTGCCGCCAACCACATTGCATGCTCTCTTACAATGAGAGGTTGCGAAAAGGTTCCGCTCTGCAGCTAAAGTCTTTTTTCGCCCCGCCACGGTGGTCTAGTGGCTACGGTACTCGGCTGCTGATCCGAGGGTCGCGGGATCGAATCCCGGCCGCGGCGGCTGCATTTCGATGGAGGCGAAATGTTGAGGCCCGTGTGCTGTGCGATGTCAGTGCACGTTCCCCAGGTGGTCGAAATTTCCGGAGACCTCCACTACGGCGTCTCTCATAATCAGAACTGGTTTTGGGACGTAAAACCCCACAAAACATAAAGTCTTTTTTCATGGTAGCAAAAGTTCACAAAATTTTGCTTGTTTTTGTACTGCGGCGATGTACCATCGGAAAATTAGTGCACTTTTTGACATCAGGAAGTTCATGTTTTAGGATTTTAAGTACTTCATCTTGAAATGTAGCCACCGCAGCTGTAGTGTGTTCGAAACAGTCCGAAATCACAACAAATGATTTTGCCCGAAGGGAGCCAGTTTCCTTGCAGCGATGATATGCGACGAAGGGATGTAATGTGGCTTGCGTGTTTATCCAGTGGTATGATTGGGGAGCATCTTGCACAAGGAATCTTTACCTGCGAAGTCCAAAATAAGAGTAAACTCGTCGCCCTTCATGTTCGTTTTCAGCTCTCTTAAATATTTTGATTGCTGCTTGCTCACAAAGTGGTGCAAATTTGGCTCTTGTAGCACGTCTACAAACTTTTCAGAAATTTTGGCTGGAATTAAGATAATTGTTTCGGAGCCTGCAGCGGATACCACTGATCCATCGCTGGCCACCAAGGTAGTCAATCTTATCTGTATCGAGCGATGATGCGTTGCCTGGCATGCTTCTGAGGGCGTCGCTGCTTGGGCACACAAGCCACCAGCCGCGCATACAATTGTGGATAACAATTATACTGTTGTACGCACTTTATTATATAATAATATATTTCTAACGAACCATCTCTCGTTTCCCCTGACACTTTGTCGGCGGCATTGCAGAAAGCAGAAGAATGCCTGTCAAAACTAGAAAACTCACAGCAGTACACGATCTTGCCACCCGCGAGGGCGCCGCATATTTCAGTTGCCCCAAGGATGTGTGCCGGCGCCGTGAAGCGGACTTACGGGCTCGCGCCCGGGCACGCCGCGAACGCTCAACGTAAAACTTTGTCTCTAGCCTAAAAGAAAATCACTGCAATTAAACTTTCACAAATAAATCTCCCTTGTTTGATATTCCAAATGACACCAAACGTGCATTTTTTACTTGGAACGCATCACCACTCTACATGTGCCTGAACATGGGGCATTTAACAAATTTTACAATGTTTGCGCCACTTCCACTTTGAAACTACTCGGTGATCGACTTCAATACTTTTTGGACATGCTTACTGCCAACTATCCAGCCAAGTGGTATAGTCGTATTGTGTCTGTAACACTTGTAGTATTTTGAAAAAATAATCAGATTGGGCGCAGAATTGCAGCATTGCTTCACCACAAAGCACACCATGAGACATAATAGTGGCCGTCAATGGGTGATAATAACATAGCGCCACTCCTTTTCAAGTAAATAGGAGATACTTAAGGTGTTCCGTGAAGTACTGTATTATTAGAGTATATTTTCGCAACCTAGGTTTCATCCACTACGGCAAAATTCAAATCACTGTAAAGAGACAAAAGAAATTTTTCTTCTTGAAAATACTTTCCGAGGGCAAATAATGCACTGATATGAACGTCTACAATTTTTTACAATGCAATTGGAGAGGGTCGAGCGCAATGTTTGGGACGTTTGGCGTGGAATGACCCCAAAACGAATGAGGCCTGCGGTTATCTAGCTTTGGGTATATTGCCAAAGCCACAGCCAAATCGACCGGCGATGGTCGGTAAGTGTCCGCGAAACCGTAGGCACCGCTGACACAAACTGGTCCAACTTTTTTTATCCAAAAATCACATGCGATTTCACAGTGCACATTCGCGACATTTACATCCGAAGGATCGACTGACACGCACATGGGTAAGGACGAATAGCTCATCGCAGTGCTTCAGTCTTATTTAAATGTGCTACGTACGCTCATCGGAAGCCCAAAACAGTCATTAGCTCTGTACGCGCAACTGGTGCTGGATTCCAGTACCTCCGAGCTTTTTTGACGTGTTCGCTCCTCTGAAAGATTCACTTCTCATTGAGACCTGATACACCGAGAGATCTGTGGATTGTAAGCACGTGTCGATTGTGAGCATTCCTAAGTGGCATCTTCACATTGAGACCATCTGTGCCAGGGCACTCAGGGAAACTTGGATACTTAAAACCAGCCCTCAAGCACTCTACCAAGGACTGCGAATTCATCGCTTATAAATTCCTTGTGAGGTCATTACTAGAGTATGGTGGAGGACTCCGGAATGTTTTTGTAGGTTTAATTAACGTCCGCTTCAATCGAAGAAGACGAGTAGTCTTTGTATCTACCTCCTGTTATAATGGGGGCGCCGCATGTCCTTGAAATGCAATCATGTGTGCTGGAACTACCTTCCGAGGTCTGAGAAGCCACTCCTCCCGTTTTCTTCGAGACAGTCAAAGGTCGTTAGGAATGGGATAGCCTTCTCCTCCTTGAAATCAGCTACAACAAAGTATTGTTTACATGGCGGTGAGCGTAGTTTCCCGACACAGATACATAGGCTTCTCGATGCAGGGCACTCGAAATTTCTGCTAGCTAGTAGCGGCGAGAGGCTGTCGAAGTGGATTAAGGGTAAGGTTCCTTCCAAGGATTGCGGCAGCAAGCAAAATTTACGATAGGGTAACGGTGTTGCCTTATATGCACAAACTGTCATATGGTCTCAGTAGCATAGGCAGTAGGTACGGGTTAAAAACAGTTTCCGGCCCCTAACAAACATTAGAAAATCTGCCCACTCGTTAGGAATAAATTGGAGGAGAATAGCAATAGAAGTGAAGGCTGCGGAAAAAAACCACGTAACACTGACGGGGCATGGAGACCGCAAATGCGGCGCTGTTTACCAGATTCCACTCACGTGTGGGAATTCGTATGTGGGGCACACTGGAAGGTGCATTAGTGTGCGGTTAAAGCAGCACAATCAATCACTTAAGAAGCCTGACAGCACGCGCCTCACTGCAACACGTGTGTGTGTTTACCTGTTTTCGAAGACGCTAAGGCTCTGTCAGCATACAAATACAAAGTAACACGTGAAGTGATAGAAGCATCTCGTATTAAAAGAATGGGGGACGCATGCGTCAGTCAGCCATCGCTGTCACTGACAAAGAGTTTGCCTATTTGCTCAGCACGTGTACTGTTAAGCGATAATTTGTTTTACTGACTAGTTCACCCATTTCCGATCATCATTTCATTGTTTCGTTTCTTTCTTTTCCTGCGTTTTCTTTCAAATAAAAAGTATTAAGAGGCGAGAACAGCGCTCGTCCTTTGTGTTTCGTTCCCTTGTTCTCCGTCTTTTTCTCTGCTACAGTGCAATGCTCCAACTATACCAACATTCTATGCTGTCAACTGAAAATATTTCAAATAATCTGATCGGTTTATTTCGCATTGTGTCCAGTATGTGGTAAATCATATTCGTTGCAGTGAAAAACTAGCGGACACTAAAGAAATGCGGTGGAGAAATAAAAGTAAGATAGTCTTCTTTAGACGCAAAAGGAATTAGCGTCGACAATTGAACCATCTGTCCTGCTTTACTCTTAGGTAAGTTTATTAATGCGTTTATTCGAGACATACATGGCTCGAACCACACACTATGTGTTTCTGACAATTCACCGGTGTCCCAAATTACTAATGTAAGTTTATTATCACACGTTCTGTTGGTGGTAATTAGGGCGTAATTAGATTGCTTTATATTTAAGGTTAAGTCACTTGCACGAAACCAACTCTCCATAATTATAAGGTAGTCATATATAATATTTTGAGGCTGAATAAGTGCACATTGTCGTCAACGATAACATCTCCAATGTCAGCAACGTACATTACCAACTATTACAGCGTAAGCTGTTATGAGATCACAACAATGGCAGCTTTTGGCGCCGTAGTTGTCCGCCGCTGCTGTCGCCGCCACCGGCGGTGTCTGTAACCACTATCGCGCAAGTTTCAGAAGAAAATCAGAACGAGGATTCGAACCCACACCCTCTGTGTGGCAGTCGAGAATTCTACAACTGAGCTACGCCTATGCTTGAAAACTCTTCGCTAAAAGACCTAAACAGGTACAATGTCTGCCAAGGAATCGCATTAACGAATCCAATGTTACGTGGCAGAATAATAATACGCCACTACACATCGCGGAAAGTGGATCGCATAACGAACTCGAGGAAACATTTCAAAGAACACAGGTGTGCATGCTTTGCAGATCTGCACCCGTTACAGAGTCATCATCAACATCATCATTATGAAGCAATCTTCTTCAACTTTTCCGTCATCATTATTACAAAGCGCTGCCCTTTGAAGCAGTTTTGTCGTATCGTGCCTTACATCACGCGAGAGGCAACGTGCGCAGCCCCGATAGCAACCTGACTTGGCTCTTCGATATACCTGATGGCACCTCCTCGCAAGGTGCGGACCAACGAATCGAAGAACTACGCGTTCGGCTGCAGCAAGGCAGCGTCGGGCGCAACAGACAGCTGTGCTGAGAGAAGCCCAAACGGGAGCTCGCCGTCGACGCCTTGCCGGGTGTACGGTTCGTTCTCGGAAAAACGACGCTAAGAGACTCTCTAAGATTTGCAGTTATACAGATTTGGGCGTTACCGCAATAATTATTGCGTAGTGGGTACTTCCCTACGTGGTGAAACGATAAGAGTTATGAAGCAGGGCATACCTACCACCTCTTCTTGCACTAGTTACCTTAAGCGTTTAAAATGGCCTCTAAGAGGGTCTCTAGAGACTGTACTAGTGTAAGTGTGCGCGTGATTGGGCTCTTCTTTCTCTCTTCCTCTATTTCTCATTCTATTCAACCCTTTTATCCTTTTCCCCAGCTGTCAGGCTGTGCTGTCAGACAGTGTGTGGCCCGATCTTGGAGGCTGTGCACCCAGACAGTGTATATGTAGGGTATGTGTAGAGGAACCCAGTGCCCATTACACAGTACGATACCCAGGCACAGCATCATGTAAAGTCGAAAGCGAAACCGACATTTAAGCGGCATGACAGCACAATATACGCTGCAGTGAAAACACACGAGAGAGCGTTGCGGTAAAGAAGACGTCCTTTGCTTTACCCAAACGTGGAATGCGAAAAGGGTAAATCAATGGATTCCTTCCCGTCGTCTACACAGAAGAAGCAGATCGATCGGCGGGTGCTGTTGGGATTTACGCCATATTGCCAAAAACCGCGGTGAATCTCAACCTACCAATAACGAGCTAATCTCACAACGGCGAACACGCTGCAATAAACATATCTGACAGAACCATCGTCATGACACTGTTCTTCGCCCCGAATCTCTCCCGAGGTAGCATAGGAAATTGTATCGATCTAGCCATGCGCCATTACGAAACAAAGTACAAGAACCACTCTTTCGAACTTGTCGGAGACTTCAACGTAGACATCACGGACAACGACAGGCTTGTGCAGTATATGACATCTCGGTACGCTCTACGATGCATTTCGTAAGACTGGAAACTGCCGACAACCGCCAGGGGAACGTGCATAGGCCTTGTCTGACAACTTCAGGCTACATGCTATCGAAAAATCATTGGCCCTACATTTCACGGACCCCGAAGCTGTGACAATGAAAGGGAAACAGAATACAAAACTCAACACGACATACGAGTTATGACAAATAAAACATTGTATATACTTTACACACGTGTTGTCACTTATTAACCTGCGCGAGTGGGCAATGTCACTGGTGATTTAAGGTAAGAACGATCACCAGTGCTTCGAACACTCGTGATGATACACTTCAAGGAGGAGGATAAATAATTTTATTCAGTCCGGAGGAACCCCTCCCCACCCCCTATTGTTATGCCGTCGCCAGGGGTCGCGGGCCGCACCCACGTTGGGGCGGGAAACCCATGAGCCTCTGGCCTTTCGTAAGCCCTCTGGAAGGCCTGGAGTCGTATCTTATGGTCGCCGCTTCGCTGCACGCCTTCCCAGTCTTCTGTGCTCAACTCGGTGCCGCTTAACGCGGAGCATTGCCAAAGCATGTGCAATAGCGACCAGTAGGATTCGCCGCAATCCAGACAGTGTGGATCTATGTCTGGTGAATAAAGGCTCAATCTGCCTCTCGAAGGCAACTACCCTATCTGGAGCGTTCGCAATGTCGACGACTGTGGTCTATTGAGTTTAGCGTGGGGGAGCGGGGAGGCTCCCTTGGAATCACTTCGTGGTGATGCGTGGAATATTTGTGTTAGACATTACGTATATATCAGTGAAGCCAGTTTAATGGTTTTATTCTTCTGGAAGACATACTGCACATAATATATTATGTGGGGCTTAATTATGAACCTAACGAGATGAGTGTTAATGACATTTTCGAATATCTTAGAAATGGCAGCATTAAAACTGCCCTGTGAAACACATTGAAATAACAGCATCTCAATTGCATACTGTGGGGCAAGCTGAACGCCTAAGTTGAAGGTTCCAGTTCTCAAGCCTTCGACTAATTGCATATGTAGTGGGAAAGGTGTAAGACAAACGACATTTATAGCGTCTAAGACATATAACTCAGCAACGCCTGCCTAAAGATTGTTTCTAAAACTGCTCAATAACATTTCCACCTTTTTGGACTTCTCAGAAATATACGAATTGAGTGCATGTCGCTTACTCGTTCTACAATAGAACCGAGACATGTATCAGAACTAAGATTACTTCTGGAATCAGCCATGTCAGTAATGTATTTTCGCATTTTCGAGTGGGCATCTACTATTACTGACCGCTTCATTAGCCATTTGTTAGGCTAATTATAAACTTTATTCCAATGGTTCATGCGTCTATAAAGTTTTCCAACACAGAAGGCTTGACAGCGATAAGCTCTAAGGTTTTCCCAAATAGCATTAAGGTTACCTTTGTCTTTTTTTGTGTGTGTGTTTCCTAAGCAGAGTAGCTTGACGTGTCGGTGAAAAGGCCGTGGCGCATTTCAATTTTATGTTTTATTTTTTCGTGCATACACCAATTATACCAGGGCTTGCGATTTTTTTCCTTCCTCCAGAAATGGGACATGTGTGTATCTGTCACAGATGACCCTAAGTACTTCAAAGCAAAGACGGCATGGATTCTCGTGGTCATTTTCTGCATAAAATATGTTGCAGCTTGTAGCTGATGTCAGTTGATCTGACTGAGCAGATGTCAGTGCAATTTACGGTAATACGGCCTTTTGTCCATGACGAACTTCGCGCTTTGAAGGGATCCACATATAAAGATAGGCAGGTGATTGCTCGTGTCGAGTGACGATACACCACTACGACAATTATGACCAGGAACGGTTGTGATACTGCTATCAAGCAACGTCACGCAATGGACTTGAAAACGAGTAGGTTGTGTAATGATATTAGAGCAAGCAAACGAGTCTGACAAAGTTTCAAGCTGCCCCTACGTCTACTGTGCATGTCTTGATTTACATGCCCCGTGACTGGTTAAAAATAGCTTTTGCAGAAAAGTGTTTCTAAAAAACGAATAACGACTCATAGCCAAAAACTACTATGTTTCACAAACACACACGCACACACTGTAAGGCACTCGATATGACGTGTGATACAGATCATTTTGTTGATAGCAGCATGGGTGAAAGTATCGTATCCCGGCAGATTTCACCACCAGATTTAATAAACGAATAATGTTTTTAAAAAGTATTCCGAAAACTGCATTGTGCACTCTCTCAAAGTCGGACAAGTTTCATAGAGCGCAAAATATCCAAATTATTTTGACTAGGACCAAGGAAAAAAAGTTATGCTATGTGTTTTATCGCTGATGATGCAAAACAATCTAGATGAGACGCACCGAACCGTTTAAAAGCCATTTTGAAATATGTCATAGTTAACGTCGTTCATAATATTGCTAATACGAAGTATTGATAATCGTCGGAGACTTAGAGATGCCGCAATTGCCGGTGTTAAGTATCCACGACTTTTATCAATATCTTCAAGATAATTCATACCTAAATTTCTAAATTTTTTAGAAAGCTCTTTCTTCTCGGGCGTTGAAGGGAATTTCTTGATATCAGCTTTATCTTCGCCACAGAACGAACAGTTCTTTACGCTTCCGGGACACGCTTTCGTGAACAAAGCTTCGTGCATAGGTCTTGACACTTATTGCTGTAGCCTTGTAAGTTTCGAGAAGGCTGCTGTACCAGCCGAAGTACTGCGGGAGAGCAGTTTAATTAAAATATACCAGTTTTTACAAAAAATATTAGACCAAAGTAGTGCTATTATGGGCTTTAGATCCATGAATCATGGCGTTTCTTTATTAGAGTGTTGACTTTTCCTAAAAGGTAAATGTGCTACGCACGTATTGCGCCATGAAGATGCACGCGACTCTCATGCATGAAACGCAGCATATTATGTTTAATGGTAACATTCTCTTAAAAGAACATATTGTTACGGATGTGACGATGGATTTATTTACACAGCGAATGGTGAGAGCAGATGAGCAAAAACATGGGCGGTCAGAAGCGGCCGATCCCTCTAAAAACCTCGCGCGCTGTCTTTCTTCGTCGTCCTTCACGCTCCTCCAGCGCTACGTTACATTTTCCTCCGGCGCAGACGAAGCTCGCCGAGCGAGTTATAGTATGAGTCGTCTATCGCAGGGCTTCAGTCGCGCGATGTGCACAACTTGCGTCTTGCGGGAACAGCGGTTGTTAGCCGTGACCTTGGCGACGACATAGGTCACATCACTCAAGCAGTTCAGTATAACAAATGGGCCTGAATACTTGGAGAGAAACTTTTGGCATAGGCCCTTTCTTCGAACTGGTGTCCACAGCCAAACGAAATCGCCTTTGGCGAAAGTAAGCGGACGGTGTCTTGCGTCGTAACGGGCCTTGGCATGGGAATTTGACGAGAGGGTTCGGAGCCGAGCAAGTCGACGCGCTTCCTCGGCACGACACAAAGTCTGCGCGACACTAATGTCTTCGTTAGTCGAGAATGGAAGTATGGTATCGATGAAGCTCTGGGGATGACGAGCGTAGAGCAGAAAGAAAGGAGCGTACCCCGTGACTTCATGTTTAGCTGTGTTAAAAGCGTACGTAATGAAAGGTAGTACAGCATCCCAGTTCTTATGGTCAGCTGAGACGTACATGGAGATCATGTTAATAATAGTGCGATTGGTGCGCTCCGTTAGCCCATTCGTTTGCGGATGGTAAGGCGTGGAATGTCGATACTGAGATCCGCAGAGCCGCAGTAATTCTTCTACAACGTCAGCGGTGAACTGCGGACCGCGATCACTGATCACCACACGGGGGGCTCCGTGGCGGAGGATAATCGAATGCAGCAGAAATGACGACACATCAGAGGCTGTGGCTGAAACAAGTGCCATAGTCTCCGTAAAACGCGTCAAATAGTCGACACATACGATTATCCAGCGGCGGCCACTTGAAGATTTAGGGAAAGGGCCGAGTAAATCTATGCCCACTTTTTCAAACGGTGACGTCGGTGGCTTCACTGGCTGCAGCGTGCCCGCAGGGGAGGTAGTCGGGTGTTTGTGACGCTGGCACACATCGCAACTGGCCACGTACTGCTTGGTCGTCTTCCATTGTTGTGGCCAATAGAAGCGTTGTCGAATGCGATGAAGCGTCCGAGCAAAGCCGAGGTGTCCGGCCGTAATGTCGTCGTGCATGGCCCTGAGAACCGCAAGGCGCAGGCACCCCGGAACGACGAGAAGCAGCGAAGCTCCGCTGCCAGAATAATTCTTGCGATATAGCAGACCATCGCGAACAACAAACGGTGTTTCCCCTTCAGATCTGTGGGCAGCATCAATAAGTGGTCTTAGTGAAGGGTCACGTTGTTGCTCATTCCTGAAGATGTCAAAATTGGGAAACTCGGAGGAGACAACAGAAAGGTAGTTGTCGAAATCGTCGTCATCGGTACTGCTAGTTAGAGAGGGGATGCGAGATAGACAGTCGGCATCTGCGTGACAGCGACCACTTTTGTAGGCAACAGCAAAGTCATACTCTTGAAGCCTTAATGCCCAACGTGCCAATCGGCCAGCTGGGTCGCGCAGGCCAACAAGCCAGCAGAGCGAATGATGGTCTGTAACGATCTTGAAATGTCGGCCGTACAGATATGGTCTGAACTTGTGGACGGCGAACACAACTGCAAGACATTCCAATTCTGTCACGGTATAGTTACTCTCAGCCTTTGTCAGGGTGCGACTAGCGTACGCAACCACGTGTTGGCGTCCATCCTGCAGTTGGACGAGCACGGCACCAACGCCCACACCACTTGCATCCGTATGGAGTTCTGTGAATGCCGTCGGATCAAAGTGACGTAGGATAGGGCCGGAAGTGAGCAGGAACTTCAGCTGCTCGAAAGCAGATTCGCACTGTGCAGTCCACAGGTAGGGAGTGTCTTTGCGAAGGAGGCATGTCAAAGGATGAGCGATCTGGGCAAAGTCTTTGATAAATCTGCGAAAATATGAAGCGAGACCCAGGAAGCTTCGGAGATTCTTCACTGTTTTCGGCTGTTGGAAGTCGCGAACAGCGGCAATCTTCTCGGGGTCAGGCCGTATGCCGTCCTTGTCGACCAGATATCCAAGCACAAGGGCTTGACGCTCGCCAAAATGACACTTTTTTGAGTTTAATACGAGACCGGCTTCTCTGATGCAATCTAGAACCACGGCAAGCCGCTGGTTGTGCTCGTGGAAAGTTTTGCCAAAAATAATCACGTCGTCCAAATAGCACATGCAAGACTCCCATTTGAGACCGCGAAGTACAGAGTCCATAAATCGTTCGAAGGTTGCTGGGGCATTGCATAAGCCAAACGGCATCACGTTAAACTCGAAGAGTCCGTCAGGCGTAACAAAGGCGGTCTTCTCTTTGTCGGACGGGTGCATTGGTATCTGCCAATACCCCGACCGCAAATCAACCGATGAGAAGTACGAGGCGGAATGAAGGCAGTCAACGGCGTCGTCGATGCGCGGTAGAGGATACACGTCCTTCTTTGTGACGGCATTGAGACGACGGTAGTCTACACAAAATCTCCATGAATTGTCCTTCTTTTTGACCAATATAACAGGAGCTGCCCAGGGACTACATGACTCTTGAATAACGCCCTTCTGAAGCATGTCCTTCACCTGATCGGCGATCACTACCCTCTCCGATGGAGATACGCGATAAGGTTTCTGGCGGATGGGTGTGGCTTGTCCCGTGTTGATACGATGCTGCGTACGAGATTCCGGTAACAGAAGGGGGCGCTCCCTCTCAGCGAAATCAAAGATTGACGCGTATTGAGTAAGTACTTCTTGGAGCGAGTCTTGCTCAGGAGTGGACAGTGACTTGTTTATCATTCGTCGCAGTTCTGCCGAGTAGTCGGGTGGTGGTCGATTAACTTCAGAGGACTCTGCAATGATCCGTACGTCAAGTTCACCTTGCTCCTCAAATGTGCCCAGTTTAAGTCCGGCTGGTAGAACTACTGACTCGGTTGACGGGTTGACTGTCCACAAAAAAGCGCGTCCGTCAGTGGCTTGAACGAGTGATCGTGGAACCAGCACATTCTTCTTAATCGCATTATTATGATCGGGTTCGACAAGGCCGCTGCAGGGTCCCCTCCGGACGCACGAAGAGCACACGGGAACAAACATGCCTGTCCGACCGGGTAGGAACACATCTTCACACAACGAGAATACCTCGGGTTGATCAGTCTGAAAATCCTCAGGTGAAATCGTTGGCAATGTTCCCCGCAGAAGGACCTCTCCAGTCCCGCAGTCAAGCATAGCACCACATTCATGGAGTAGGTCAATGCCCAAAATAATGTCATGAGTGGTGCGGGTCAATACTGTGAACTCTGCTCTGAAACTATGCCCTCCAATCGTGATTAAAACAGAACACACACCTACTGGACGCAACGTTTCACCCCCAACTCCGCGAAATGTTTCCTTGCGATGCCACGCGAACATGACTTTATGTCCTAAAAACCGATCCTTAAACCGAAGGCTCATAACTGAGGTTACTGCACCAGTGTCCACAAGAGCTGTTGTGTTTACACCGTCTACACACACACGCACTTTGTTCTTTAGCATAACAGCACATGGAGGAATTGGGGTATCTGACCGTCCCGCGACCGCACCTCCATCGGTCGCATCAGCTAGTTTCCCAGCTGAGGCGGGGGAGGCGACCAGCGACGTGGTGACGGTGAACGGCGTGGTCGTGTCGGCGGCGGCGTAAGGCTTCGGTCGGAGGCAGGGGAGTCACCGCGAAATCGGGTAGGTGATGGCCGCGGCAGATGAGGGCCGCCAACTGCAGGGGGCGCGTCATCGTTCAAGCGGGCCGTGTACGTCGAAAAGCGTGGTCCGCGGTGTGGGCGATGACAGAAACGTGAAATATGCCCTCGAACACCGCAAGTGAAGCATATTGGTGAATCACGGCGTGAATTAATCGGGGTCGCGTCACGTGGAGTGCGGCTGTAGTGCTCAGAAGCGCGTCGTGACGCCTGGTAGTAGTTCGACTGAGGACGTCGGGACGTTTGGTAAGGCTCCGCAGCAGGTCTAGGTCTAGGTGGTGTCAGTTGACAGCGAGTGTCAGTCGTCGGGACAGCAGAGAAGCCCGTGTTGAACCGCGCTTCTTCAGGCGGCTGGCGACGCTCGATGGGGCGTTCTCGTGCCCAGGATAATGGTTGCTCGGGCATATACTCATCGAACGTGCATTGGTAGCCATAGTCAGCGTCCTGAAGTCGCACGAGCTCCTCTCGAACAACTCGACGCACAACCGAGGAGATGTCTTCGCAGGCGTTGACATCCATACTCGCAACTGTAGGGACGTTCTCCAAGCGCCCAAATTTCGGGAGTATCCTTCGAGTCTTCAGAGCCTCAAATGCGCGGCACAGTCTCCTGAAGTCAGTAGGGGTGCTTAGATCGTCCTTTGCAATAAGAAAGTTGTAAACGTCTTCTGCTATGCCTTTTAGCAGATGTCCAACTTTGTCTTCGTCGGACATATTTGCGTTTACGATTCCGCAAAGCTTTAAAATCTCTTCAATATACGTCGTACACGTTTCGCCAGGTAGCTGAGCATCGGCGCGATAGCGTTTGTTCCGCCCTCTTCTTTCTAGAACAGGAATCTCCAAAGCATGTTCTGAATTCGTCAACAAACGTTTCCCATGTGGTCAGCATACGTTCATGATTGTCGAACCAAAGTAGAGCGGTACCGGCGAGAAAAAATGCCACATTCATGAGTTTAGCGGAAGTATTCCAATTGTGGTAACGGCTTACTCTTTCGTAGTGCCTTAGCCAGTCGTCAACATCTTCCTCTGGTTTGCCAGAAAATATCCGTGGTTCCGGTGCCCAGTAACTAGGTTGCGGCCTTGGTCCGCGACTTCGTTGCTCCACGTCGATAGCGATGGTCGATGCTTCGTCACGGCTCGTTGGATCGCCTGTTCCGTTGTCGGCCATGCTTGTTGGTTCTGGTGGTAGCCCGGCCAGTCGCCTGCTTCTTCGAACTTCTGCGGCGGGGTGGTCCAGGGCGTCGAGTACCCGGCACCTCCACCAAAGCTGTTACGGATGTGACGATGGATTTATTTACACAGCGAATGGTGAGAGCAGATGAGCAAAAACATGGGCGGTCAGAAGCGGCCGATCCCTCTAAAAACCTCGCGCGCTCTCTTCTTCGTCGTCCTTCACGCTCCTCCAGCGCTACGTTACAATATTTGTGCACGAATTGTGCAATGAATTTCGAGGCAGTTTTCATGCTGATATCTTTATTACTACCCTATACCCCATTTTACAACTATAGATCTCCATCAAAGCCAAAGCTGAAGTGTCCTGGAACACATCTTTCAGACGTGTATATCCTGGAAAAGAGAGTGAGAGAAACACATTTCTATAAGTCACGTGAATAGACCCGCCATTACTCCCGCAGTTTTAAAAGCCCGTTGGCAACAATGAGTTACACGCGAGTTTTACATTTATATGGCTGAGAAAAACGTTTCGTCAAGTGGCGTGTGACAGGCTTGACCTGTTGGCTGGGTCAGCCGGGTGGCATCAAGAGTGTGCATGCGGCAACGTGCCCATTAATGGTCCAGACACACAAGCTTCCATTAGAGATTCACGGTGCGGTGCTGCTACGTGGCTCAAAGCGGAGAGAGAGGGCGCAGTATATCCGCCTACAAAATACTCTTCGTTCGATATCTGGGGTTTTACATCCCAAAACAACGGTATGCATATGAGAGACGCCGTAGGGGAGGGCTCTTCAAGTTTGGACCATTTGGTGTCCATTAACGTGCACGGACATCGCACAGTAGACGGGCCACAGCGTTTCGTCTCAATCGTAATGAAGCAGCCGCGGCGGGAATTCATCCCCTTCGGATCAGCAGGTGATTGTCATGGTCATTAGACCACATTATGGAGGGTGGGCAAGTGGGCATACTGTAACTACTGTTCCCACGACGGGAGCGCACCTGAGCGCCACGTTGTAAATGCAGGCTAAAGCGGCTGAAGCTAACATCGTCAAAACAATGCCGGGCTCTGATGAGGCAACAGGTAGCAAAATATCATTTTTAACGAAAGAGCATTAAAGATCTCCTTTCGTAGAAATTCCGATGTCGGTGTCGGCAGGGTTGGTTGTGTGCAAAAAAGTGAGCGTTTTACGTGAGCGGGAATTCGATATAAATACAAATAAAGATATAAAGGAAAAAAATGGCCGCGTATCTCCGTGCTTCGCTGCAAATGTCGTCCAAAGATGATAGTCTTGTAGCGGCCCTACTACATGAGTCCTGGTTTATCTGCGGCTCGGCTCGAGCTTCGGGCGTCTGTTCAGCCGCCGGGTACGCTCGCTTAGCCTCTCGGTCAGTGACAATTCGCACATCGCGCACCTCATCTGTTTCCTGCTGCCTCCGGTCGCGCCTCGATTCATGATCTTTCGCTAGCCGCTGGGCTCGCTGCTCTGATGATTCCTGGGCACGCTTGAGAAGATGGGCATCGGCACGCCGGCGCTTCTCCGCTGCAATCTGCTCGTCGGTCTTTTCCGTGCGTTGTCTGGGCATGTCTCGTAGAGTGTGC
This sequence comes from Hyalomma asiaticum, assembly GCA_013339685.2. Taxonomy (NCBI): domain Eukaryota; kingdom Metazoa; phylum Arthropoda; class Arachnida; order Ixodida; family Ixodidae; genus Hyalomma; species Hyalomma asiaticum. Next base: position 103,802,843 of record CM023483.1, read on the forward strand.
CCTATATCATTAAACAGCCATTTATGTTTTGCCTTGCCTCAGACACCGCCCCGTCTATGTTGAATCGGCCGCATGTGGCTGGCATTGATGAAATGGAGGCAGCGCTGCGTGAGATATGGACGCTATCTGGCCATGATATCGGGAAATGCAAGAAGCTTGCGTAGTACGCAGAGCTACTGGTAGGTGGCAGCACCGTGTCGTTTTACCGAAGCGTAGGAAACGGCCGCTCTTTCGTTCATAGCGTCGCATTTTTAGCGCATCCTAACAAGCACTAGGGTCTTTAGAATGACGCATATATGTATTTACTACTAAAGGAACACACCATCTAATAATTACGTATTGATGTTGCACCTCAGATATGCGTAATATTTGCTTTTTGCTCAACTGTGTTCACAAATATGAACTCAGCTACCAGTTCAAGATGGGTGGTCGTTGAGGAAGGGGTTAAATTTTCGCCATTATAGACTGAAATGCAGGACAGACACACACACAGACAGACAGAACAATATTTCTGCGTTGAAGTATCCCAAGAAAGGCTATCGTCTTTAAAAATGTTCAGCAAGCAGAGTACCCAACCTGGTGCCCCTCTTTCGGGAGCGCGATGCGCAGCGCGCTCCGCCACTCATCAGTTGCTTTTTCTCCTTCAAGGTATATATTAGAATGCATAATGAGAAGACGACACCTTGGAGTCCGGTTCCTCAATGCCCGATTTTCCATCGAGGACTTGCTCACATTATCAATCAAAACACCATATAAGGAAGCAGTGGCGGTGATCCTCCCGGCTACATTTTACCCCTCATTATATTTCACCTTTCTCACCGTGATGTCGTAAAACGCGTTCGCGAAATACGTATTTCTCACAGTTGAAAATCTTTCTTTTATATGCCACATTCCGAAACATTACCTTTCAATGTGTGATAACAATTAAAGGTGTATTTGTGTCTTCGATTCAGTGTCGCCTTTATGATACACCGGAGACAATAGAACACTACTTCATTAACTGCAAGAATGCCATTCTGTTCTGCGACATCCTTTACCGAGCCGTAAAGAAAGATTTTGCCATTAAATATCATAGCATACTTTACCTTCTACCGATTTCCCCCGATGAAGGGCCTTTTGATATGTTCTTTCTTATGGGACGGCACAGCGTGTGGAGACAGCGTATGCAGGAACGTAACGCTGAACTAGTTACTGCCTTATAACGCTGTAAAAATATTCGGAAAAAGTCGGAAATTACGGTAGACGGGATTGTCGAGTGTGTGCTGGCGAAGGCGCACAGCCACGTGGCGAACATGCGGGGCAGGAGGCGACCATTGTTGGAATTCGTTGTACATCTGGGAACAGGGTAGCTGGCAACTGGGAAAGGCTTGACAGGTGCCTGGTAGCCTGTCGAAGAATGTCTGCAGGCACCAGCTGGTTAGGCAGGGGTTTGGCACCATCGCACCCTGTGAAGCGTCTTTGTTAAAAGCACATGCGAGCAAGGGGCAGAATGGAGGCCAAGTTCACGGGTTCTCTTTTTGTTGTCAGTGTGGATGGTTGTGCCGGTGGGTTTCCATGTTCCTTTAGGTGTGCTAGTTGCTATGCGTGGTTTTGATGTTTAATGCCTGTGTGTTCCTTGGGGATTGCCGCAACCTTAGACATGCGGGGTGCTATTTGTGTGAAAGATTGTGATTCGCTGTGAGGGATTCAGGGGCGGAGCAACCTGTGTTTATAAAGTGGCCCCTCGTCCCTGGCAAGAGGTGGTTGGAAGCGAGGTTGGGAACCGAGATGGTCAGAAGGTTGGACGGCCGAAGGTTGGTGAGGACGGAGCGGATAGTGCTAGAGAGGACATCTAGCACGAGTCCGGTAGCAGGTTCTGGTCGCAGGAGCGGTGCTATGCACTGGTCGGCTCTGCCAAATGGAAGCGATGGTTACACCTAAGTCCTGCCAACGTGTGTGTACCGTCTTGTAGATAAAGTCAAGATGTGTTTGTGTGAGAAAAAGACTGGTCTTCATCCTTCAAGTAGAGACAAAACAAACGACTTCGGACAGGCAGTAGGAGAAGACTTCGACACATACTTCTTCACAGCAGCAACGTCAGCTGGGGGAGCTCGGTTCCACGAGGAATTGAAGAAGTGGAAGGAAGGAGGAAGGTGTGAACCGAGTACAAGTTCACGACATCAGATCACCTTCTACCTTCTTTCCGAAAAATACTAATGAATTTCATTCAAATGACGGTGCATTTTAAGAATATTTGCGAGGAACTTGTCTTCAGACCAGATGGCAGTACCACGTCCTGGTGTGTGGAACAGCCTTACCATACATGTGGTGCAACAACTCGTGGAAAATTCCTTGGAACTGCAAAGTGTAATTTAAATGACAATGTTTATTTTGTCGTGCATGTCCAGACGTAGTCGCCAGGTGAATGTAGCAGTAAGTTCCCAAATTTCCGATTTTCTAATTGCCCTCGGCCACCCCACATGAGTCCTCTTGGCTTCTTCATCTTGAGGAGGGTGTAGCCGTACGCGAAGCATGGATAATGAAGACAACGCACAGGACCGTGTTTTGCGCAGCACCTCACTCACCTCAAGATGAACCATTACCAGCTACGTGAATTCTCAATTCTAGTGGTGCCTTCTTCGTCAGCGAGTTTTCAAGGTGCATTTATTTCAAATGCGGAAGGCGACGAGGTAGGCCGCGCAGTAACGCGGGTAACTCGCGCCTCCTACCGAGCGGTGTCGTGGCTAGGAGGCTGAAGAGCATGGCAAGCGGAAGATATCGCGATGAGAATGGGCCTACGCATTGCTATCGTGTTCAATTCCTGAGGGGTGCAACAATCTTTAAAGTTAGGAATAGGTGCCAGTTAACTTACAATAGACACCCTAAATTGTCCAGAATCCCACACGAAGATGTACTTCCTAATGACATCACAGGATGCCAGATAAAATTTCTGAAATAACATGCATATAAATACAAATAAATCCAATAATATCCGCTATAAAAATAAAATATGTCATCTGCTGCATTAACTATTTAGGCGATCTACTCACAGCAGTCGCAGTAGCAGGCATGAGGGGTGCTTGTGGGGCAACTCGTCACAGGCTTGCCATTAGGACATGTACTTCCCGTGGGAGGGCATGGACTGTTTTTAGGAACTGAAACATATAAGCCCCGATTTGAGGTTAAAGAAGAGTACTAATGATTAGTAAAGGCAACGTAGCAATTATATGTATGCTTTAAAAATGATCTTTTCCATGAATCAGTTTAGCTAGAAAAAGCTACAGAAATCCACTCGAATTTTTCAAAAACTGAATCTTTCCCGACAACGAAAATTTGGGCATGGTGAGGGGAATGAAAACCTATTCTACAACACGCCCGCGGAATCACCCTATCAAATAGATATGAAATGGGCGCTAGGAATTGTGAGTACGACGTCAAATTAGTGATGTCCTCCAAGCACGTGGAAACTAAAATGGCAAATCCCGACTGTGTTTCGGAATGCTGGTAAAAATAACTGTCGAAGTTTTGGTGTTTGCCTCTGCCTGGTCAGCTTGGAAACAAGATTTTCATCCTTAATAAAACCTTGATCAGCCGGGTGCGGCTACTTTCACTGTTCTTTATTCTTGATAATGCCGGCATTCTTTCTTGATTTGTACATCATGATTCATTGTTTCTGTGAATACGAAAGTGTTTTATGCCGGGCTCAACCAACAAATCAGTGACACGCTTCCTGTAACGGCAGTTCATCTTTCAAAAAATGAACTCCCATTGAAACTGAAAAAGTTCTACCCAGACGTACTCGTACCTATCTTAAACCGGGATTTGACGGAAGGAGCTACCGATACATGCTGTACCAATACATCACCCCAAAATCACTCGTAGAGGGAACAGATAGGCCTCATATGCTTGCATAGCGCTTCAGAAGTTGCATTTATATGTCATCCGTTTAAGGCGAAAGTGTGTAGTACAGTGAACTATGGTGTTTAAGCAGCAAAATTACTCTTAAATTAACATCGCCTCCCTTATAGTGAGGTCTTGGTTCGCTTAGGTTCGATGCGATGGTACCGCCATATAGGAACGATAGAGAGCGCGCAGCAGATTTGGCTGATTCGCACCGGCAGTCAGCGGTTCGACCGCCGAGAATAGAGAGTTTTAGTGCAGCTTAAGTTGCGCCCCGCTAAACGCTAAAATTTAGCGGGGTCAAACTGCGCATGCGTACGCACGCTATTCCAGCTTTACGTTTAGCGATCGGTCGCTATTTTCCGAATTTAGCGGAGACGCAAAACGCTCGCTAAGTTTGTTTAGCGCGAAGAACATGGCGGCTCCCTACAACTGACGGCTGCCCGTTTCGCATCTGTCGTGTCGTTTTGCTGCGTTGTGGGACTAGCTGATTCACAATAAATCGTGTTGCTGGTCTTCGCTTCGAGAAGACAACGATCTTTTCGCTGTGGATTCTAGTTTGACCACATTACACATGCACAACGAAAGCGAAACTGTGCCTCGTCGGACTACAGCAAAACTTGTGCAATTATTATTGCACTATGTTCTTTTTAATAATTCTTTTTGCGTTTGCGTTGCTTTTTAAGTTACTAACAACGGCCGACGGTTCTGACGCTTTCACTATTCGCATTTAGATGGCGCAGCGAAGGTTTGCGTGCCTTGCGTTTTGCGGCGCGTCGTCGTCTCGCGCTATACTAAAGAGCTATGAAATGCTATCGAATAGCACTCCGCAAAAATTTAGCGTGCGTGACTCGCAAACGCTAACGCAAAAATTTTCCGCAATACTAAATCTACCTAATGTTAGCGCCGTACCGGCGTCGTGACGGCGCGTCCCATCGGCAAAGTACGAACGCGGCTAATACAAAATTTGTGTTGTGCAGCCAGGTGTGTTTAGTGGCGACGCGCACTGCTCCAGGATCGCAAGGACGGCTTTAGACAAGCAAATGATTAGCCTTTCAAACGCGAACTGTGCGTTCACAAAACGATCCGCTGAGAACCTCTTCGGTTTTGCTTCAAAGGCGTCACTGTTTGCGGACGATCCTCATTTATGGCGGGCTTTTCGCAGGGCTCTGGATCGTGCTGTTCAGTGCATCCAGAACAAAGTGAGTCGGTCCAAAACTTTCTCTCGTGTACAACTGAGGAGAATACCTGTGCCGTGTCGAGCTGCCACTGATGTCTGGATTTACCGTTTTCACAGGACACAGTACCTAAGGCATCTGTCGCCCCTCGATTCGCTAGAATGGCGTTTACGGATGTGACAACTTCGCTAGCACAGGTTTCGCTTTTCGTATTTTACAGATTGCTGTGAAATAGCGAGCAACCACATTTCTTATGATGTCTCCGTGTTCAATGAACGTATTTTAAATCCGATTCTAAATAAAGATCGTATGGTTCTTTTACCCACAGAAGCTGCATGATATTTACATCCGTTTTACTGTATGTAGATAAGTCAATGTATGCCAATCATTCATGAGAAACAGAGGCGTATGAAGTGTACTATAAACATGGAATAAGGCAGAATTTTCGGTTATTCGGTCATTGGGTGGCGCATTACTTGAAAAATGAGACACATATATGGACAAGGTCTCTTTGACTGGATCCACCCGAACGCACTGTATTCAAACGCGCAATTACTTTCTCCTATCCTAAGGATTTACTCTATGATGTGCAGCATGGTTTCCGGCGTGGATTTAGCGCCATCGCTGTGAAAACTGAGTTCGCTCATGACATATATCTAGCTCTTGAAAGGCTTTGAGAGTTATCCACTGAGAATTTCTATATAATTTTTTTCCTATATAACATAAGCGTTCATTTGGTTAATAGACTATTAGCTTCAGCAGCAATACTTGCAAATATGTGTCTGAGATTTTGGCTGGTCTAAGGAGCATGCCTCTTGTGGCGTCCTTCAGGAGTCAGCCCACGATAATTTTCCTTCTATTTCCCATACGCGTACCGGCCGGGGGCTGTTAAATGCGAAGCATTTCTTGACAAACTTGAGCAAATTTAACCTATCATAGATGAAGACCTAGATCTATCTATCTATCTATCTATCTATCTATCTATCTATCTATCTATCTATCTATCTATCTATCTATCTATCTATCTATCTATCTATCTATCTATCTATCTATCTATGTACCGGAGTTCTGCTATTCGGCCCGTTCAATTCTTATGTATGATGACGGAAATGGAGGGGATCAACGTCTGACGAACGTGAATGATTAATCTAGACATCGCTAAATTATGTTGCCGCGATAACTTGTATACCTAGATTAGCTGACTTGCTCGCTTGTGCCATTCGTCTTGCGTCTGTATCTCCGTTGATCACACCACCTGATGCGTGAACTTCTGCTGCCGTCTTTTATCGGAAACTTCCGTCACCTTTAAAGTGGCCGCATCCGAGAGTGCCGTAGGAGATATTCCTCAAGCGCCCGGAGCGTCACTTGTATTTTCAGCGCGGATCAGCCCAGATCAATAAATGTTCCTTGCGGCTTGCTTTCAACATTGCCGTTCACGGCCTATCACTGCCACGGATACGTGAGAATACGTCGTAATCAGTACGACAAGTACGTCGTGATCAACGATGATACGCGCGGTTCGTATATTTGGCGCTCGACCCCGCTTGCACTCGTACGTGCCATAGCTCACTGAATCCTATCATTTCAAGTAGTGCTATTCAATCAGCAACCCAATTAAAACTTGAGAATTTTATCACCATACACGTCGCGCGGGGAAACGCGACAAACAACTTGTTGTACCGAGCGATTGAAATGTTTACATAACTAGTGGACATTGTTAAGAGCTTGCCTACCACGCGTTAGGCAGGTAGGAATGAATCGAACGTGCGACACGGGGTGCGCAGCAAACACGCTGTTACTCGACCACGGCTGCTCTTCGAGCGCTCCACTTATTGTAAGGAGGCTTATCAATGCCCGTGCACTGTTCGCTCCTCGACGTTAATCCCGGACGTTACAATTTACAGAATACCAAACACTGGGAAAGATGCTTTCACTCACCGCATTTGCACTGGGGTGGTTGATTTGGAACCGTAGTGCAGAAAGGTTTCTCGCCCTTTTTGCACGCTATGCTTGTCGACGACACCACTGCACACTGAGGGGGTAAAAGAAACACCTATTTTAGTGCTTCAGACACATCGCCCCAGCTGGAGCATTTTTGAAATGACAAGGAAATGCAGAAAAATGCCGCAACATTTTTACTTATCCTATGTCTACAATCAACAGTCCTATTTCTCCAGTGTACACATGTACGTGACCTCACAGATCTTAAGGCTGAATAAGGCGCACTGGCCAGTGCCTGAACCCCGCATCAAAATCGCTTCCGTTTTAAAGATTTCTTTAATTTAGAAGGAAAACCTGCCATCTTTGGAAATTTCATGCGCTGGTTTAATAATACTAAGGAAAGGCTGATGTACCATAAGGTGTCGGTTCAAGTACTAGTGCTCTTCACCCGATAGTGGTGAGTACTTTGTGTGGTGGCCGCTCGGGTTGTCATGGCGTGTGGCTAGAGGTGCCTCGTCGATAATCAGAGAAGAATAAACCCGTTTGAAGGGGTGTCTTTCAATACACAATTCAATGTGGCCTGGCTGACGTTCAAGGTATATAATGCACGCTTGTTTCGCGCAGATATGTGGCTAGATCACAAGACGGGACTGATATCATTTTGAAATCTGCGTTAACCAGTACACGGCTAATGACGGTGCTACCTTCTCAGCTGCCATGAACATACCCGAAAATTAAAGGTGGCGGCGTCACGTGATTGCTCTAGCCTTGTCTGCCAACATCGTCTAACGCCAGTGCGTGATGACAGTTACGTTGGATTAGGTCATTCATGATGCGGGACAGGTCGAGGTTATTGGACACGGTAGCCTTTAGTGGCGCTTGACTACCACTTGAGTGGGCCCCATTTTCACTTATTCTCCCTATTAAATCTCTTCTGACTACCATGAAATCCCAACCAAGCGTCCCTTACTACTGCTAGTATCCTCCGCCCTTTTCCAAGGGGTTTTGAAATAGCCGCTCCCATATCAGAACGACCTGTAATACAGGTATATTTGCATCTTAAATAGTACTTACTGTTATCACTGATGAAAATATTGGTCGGCAGGAAACAGAGGGCTACGAATTTTCCACTCATGATGTTCAGGTATATATATCAACTGTAGTTAGCACACGAGCTTCTCGGGTATATGACGGTTCCTAGTCTGCAGGAAAATGAAATGCTATTAAATAAATTGTGTCCGAAAAAGAATAATACTCACTTTTGTTCATCGAAACGCAGCACTCGCAAGATTCATTGCCTGCTGTATACAAATAATATAATGGGAGAATGCACTTATCGATATCGGCCCGATGTAACTACGTGAAATAGAAGGAATGTCACAGCTCACTCCAATTCGTCCTTTATTATGCCGCGCCACATGTGCGCTAGGAGGCCGTACGCCAACAGTTCGCAGCGTACCTTCCAGATATATAACTGCTGAGTATTTAAAGGGAGAAGTAATTAAACCTGTGCACTTAAAGCAAGAAACACAAACACCACAATGCTGGAAATCATAGACATCGTATAAACAAACCGAGGTAACGTGACAGCTCAGCGTAAAATATGAAGGTTAGCCACAATTAGGGGAGGCAAAGTAAGTTACCATAGCAAGGAGACTATGTTTAGAGCTTGTGAATTCTTTAGAGACAATCTAGTAAAGCCAACAGGCTAAGATGCTCAGGAAGGCACACGCGGGATATAGATTTTAGTGTAATGAATGGTGACTGTTAAATGTCCACGTTCTGTGTTAGTCTGCCATGCATACTTACTAAGTGGAAATGGCGTTAGTAGGACAACGCAGTCCTTAAGTGTGATGCTGAGTGCAGAACATATAGTGGCTACCCAAATTTTTGACGTAATGTTCGCATATGCAATATTATGATGGATGCCATTCTGTATTTAAAGACGACGAAGGTGTGTCGTTTATGTCGTGAAGAAGCTGAGTTAAGGGAATGCAAATCCCCCAATATATATGAAAGTGAGAAAGAAAACTGAAGGTTACCCATACATTTGTACATTTTATGAGTGCGCCAGCATCGTGGACGTTTCTTCGCATCCCTAAAATACTGAATCCACCTTAGTTCACTGAATGTCCTAATTTCCTCTTGATTTGCATTACCGCTTTCACTAAAGCTAAAAGTAATCGCTCACTGCATTCTCCCAGTACTAACGTACGGTGCAGAAACATGGAGGATAACGAAAAAACTAGAGATGAAACTAAGGACCACGCAACGTGCAATGGAAGAAAAAATGATAGGGGTAACGCTATGAGATCAAAAACGAGCGGTATGGATCAGAGAAGAGACAGGATTAGCCGATATTATTTTATCAATTAAAAGAAAAAAGTGGTCCTGGGCAGGACATGTCATGAGGAGGAAAGATAACAGATGGACAGTAAGAGCGACAGAATGGATGCCTAGAGAGGGAAAACGCGTAAGAGGCAGGCAAAAGGTTTGATGGAGCGATGAAATTAAAGATTTTGCAGGCATAAATTGGAACCAACTCGCTCAGGATAGGGTGGATTGGAAATCGTTGGGAGAGGCCTTCGTTCTGCAGTGGACTTAGACAGGCTGATTATGATGATGATGATGATTGCGTTGCTGGCATGTGTTATTTGATACCTGCAAGCAATTAGTGGGCGTACCCAGGCGTTAGACTTGAGAGAAACTTAAAATTCCTTAGCCATAATTATATGTAAAAAAGAAGGTGTCGCGGTATAGGCGTCCTCCTTAAATATCGCTTTTTCTTCACGATCCATTCTTTGATCCTTATATTACGCATTTACTCATTCACGTACAAATTATCGCATAACTACATGGGGTATTACTTACAATACTCATCTTCCAGCGTTACCGACTGTTAAGAAAAAAGTAACAACAATCGTAATATTTCTCTCATATAACACCATTTCCAAGCAGCTATTCCATGCCTACAACATACCAACAGTGTACGATTTAGCTAAACACAGTCTTGCCATCTGGTTATTTAAGCATGTCACTAATAGATTACCCATTTCCATCATTCCATCTTCTTCATTGCTTAACCCTAAAAGCACAACATTTGTTTTGCATAAAAACTTCACCTTGCCAAACAATCCGTAGAAACTACAGTAAGCAAACCACCTATTTTAGCGCATTTTAGGGGCGAAGCTCCTTAGGGTGTGGGTTGTTCCCTCCTCTGTAGTAGTATGTATGTAGCCACCTCGCGCCGCCGGGAGGCTCGCGCTCGGGCTCGGTGCGCGAGCTCTCTCACTCTTCCATCTGCTGTCTTGTGAGAGAGAGAGAGCGAAAGGCGCGCGTTGACTATGGAAACGCTGTTTCGTCGATGAACGCTCTACCAGCTCACAATGAAGGAGAACGCGCCCTCACCCGCGAGAGCCAAGGTTGGCGCAGGCAGCGTCTTCTAGCGAGTTTCTTGATTGAAAAACACCGACTGCTCGAGCGGGAGAACCGTTCACTGGCCACCCATATATATATATATATATATATATATATATATATATATATATATATATATATATAGGCACTGGATCTTGACTTGCAATGAAGTGCCGATGGGAGGTTTCACTTGTGCGTAGTTCAACCATCAGGATTAGTAGCGTGCGGGTTGACTAAAGTAATCCGGAACTCGGCACGATATACGATGAACATCCGAAGCTTCGCCCACTCATCATCATTCACTCCGTGGATATGCTGTGAATTTTTTTTCTTATGCAATTCATTGCCGTATCTCTTGAAATCATTGATTATTGCTTGTGTGTCGAAGAATTAATAAAACCCGTGTCCACGTATATAACCTTGGATAATTTTTTTTACATAACCTGTATGGAGCAGAATCGTATTTTAAATTATAACCATCTGTTCACATTTTTTCTAGTCATCATTTTTAACTGCGTGACGTGCTTCCATGTATTTTGCACTATGTATTTGAAGTGTGCATTATAAGTTGTTCTTTCCTGTCGATATTAAGTATTTGTTCGTTTTATTTTTAGTATGCAAAGGAGGTCCCAATTCAGTCTCCGACTCCGCGACCTTTCTATACTGAAATGTAACAATTTGTTCTTAGTGGCAATAACAAATATTTCTAATTTTGATGAGTTAGGCTTATGCTTAAGATTTAAGACAGCAATATATATAGCAGCGACTGTAGGTTATAAATTCAGCTGAAGAATCTTTAACTAGCATTGATTATAGTAAATACATTCATTTACCATTTCTGACTGACCACACCACGAAAGCTATTATATGCATGAAATTATGAACGCAGTGAGTGAGGAGATCATACTGTCACGTGGTCGTGAGCACGCAGAACTCAAGACGATATCAGGCGAACTGTTTATTGGGCGAATTGTGCGCAGGAAAACAAAGCGAATGACAATGCACAGAAATAGCGGCGTGAACAATGGTCGGTCGAAGGAAAGACTAGCGGGGCAATGCGCCGGCTTTTATAATACGTCATAACGCGTTCTCGCATTATGTCTGGAATTTCAGAAGTCACTCAGATGTGCGCGTCTGGCATGCAAAGTTTCAAGAACGGTCAACACGGTTTCCGAAGTATCATACAAGATAAACACCGCCTGCATTGCCCGTAACAGAGAGTGATAACGACGCTCGCCGCAAACAATCAAACCAGGCTCGCGATTCAAAGGAAGGTGATAACGGCGTTCTCTTTAAACAAACGTAAACAATCACATGAGTCAGTAGTAAGTAGCTTGTTTAGCGGAAATTTTCGACTTCTCGTGCTTTTCACCTGTAAAGTTCCCGTTGTGCCCGGCTGCTACGCATAGGTCGCGGGATATACCGCAGTCCCAGGGGCCGCATTCTTGAAAAAAAGTCTGAAATGCAAAACGCCGGCTGCTTCCTTGAAAAACATTATGCAGGTAAATATACATGGAGGAAATTCGAGGTATCCCGGAGAGGGGGGTGACCCCTCACAAACACTACGTTGACTCCTCATTACAGGATCCCATTGGCGACTGCCGCGGCTCGGGCTCGGTCGACCAGGGCCTTCTGGCTCTCGAGGTCGGAGCAACCGAGCAGGGCTGCCTCCCAGTCATCCAGGGCGGGGTTCGGTTTTGGGGCAAGGTTAGGGGTTGATTGGCATGCCCACACCATGTGGAAGATGCCCGATGACTTCTCTGCACAGTGCGGGAATTCGCCTCTATAGGCAGGATCAAAGTTTTAGAACTGCCGGGCAGAGCAGTGTTTTGGTATGGAGGCCGAAGACTGTGCGTTCCTCTGCCTTTGTGAGGCCCTTACAGGGCGTAGGAGAAATTGCATAGCTAAAGTGAAAAAAATTCAGTAATTTTTCGAAAAGTAAGGCCCGCATTGGGGTCGGGATGCACCTCGGAAGGGCCGGAAGGGCTTACCCGGAGAGTGAGCGTGTGATGTTTCGTTGCCTTCGAGGCCCATGTGAGCGGCAGCCCACACAGTCGTTCGAGACGCGAGGGCTCCGATGTAGTGGCTAGTTTGAAATATGCGGTTGCCAAGAAAGATATATACCCCTGTTGAATATTTCTGCAGGCCCCTCTCGAGTCGATGATTATGACGCGCGATTCCAGGTCTGCGCGGCTAGCGCGATTGCGACTTCCTCCGCATGTGCTATATTCTGCGCTTTGAATGTGAGCCCATTTACTGCGACGTTCTGGTGTACGACTGCCGCCGTGTACGACCCCCCATGGTGAGGGCCAGAGGCGTCCACGCAGAAGATCCAATGCTTTTTCCCATAGTGGCGGGTCAGTGCCTCCGACCGCCCAAAGCGCCTGCCACATGTGATCGTCACGTGTTATGTGTGGTGTCACGTGTCAGACGCCGATATTCTGTGCATTGTCGGCTCACATCGAAGAACCTGGGGAGGTCACATTTTCCGTGGCATTCCATTACGGCATGCTTCATAATGACATAGTATCTTTGTCACGTGAAACCAAGTCAGTTATCGTTATGGCTTCAACCTTCATGGCTTCTACAGATGAAAGTGCTGGCGCTCTATTTCATTGGTGGCAATGACGAGGAATTCGTGTATGTTTAATGTCACACCTTTTTTCCGGGCGTTTGAGAAAATGAGGAATTTTCGCTTAACTCAAGTTACGGGCGCACCTGAACACTTGTCTTCTTATACACCTCATGACATGTACGACTTTGCCTCCATGTTTAAATTAGAACGTCATCTCCGCATTTCAGAAGCCCAAATAATGGGCACCGCGGCTTCGTTTTGCTACGTTTGTCTGCAATGTTATGTCTGGTAACGAAATATCAGGAGAAGTACCAGTTAGAAAAAGGTACCCTGGAGATTTCCTATGTATATTTTCACGTGGAAGGAAGACTTGATTGAATGATTTCTGTTCAGTTTCTCTATAACTGATGTGCCGTTTCTTGCCACCGAGAGTTTAGTTAGAGGTCATGAATGAATTTGGTAGAGGGCTCAGCTATTTGCACACGAAAGCAATTTTTTTAGCACCATGCACGTTAACGATAACATATCTACATAGGTAAGAGCCGAAGTGAAGTCTGGTATAGAGTTTTGTTGGTCTATACTGGTCGCCAAAGCAAATACCGCTGCAAAATGAGTAAACAATACTCACCAGTTCGGACTGTCGTAAAAGGCATGATCCTCTTCGCTTTATATAGGTTTCCGCGCTAGCATAAATCTGCCGTGCAGTTTCTGAATAACGCAAATATCATTCACAAAAGGGTTCTTCACACTGCTATTAATTACTGTAACGTCATCCTAGAGCATCAGTAACTGGAGGGCATTGTGGGAAGAAAAAAAGAAGCGAGAACGAATTTTCAGCAAGCGCCGCACATATGATGTCCTTCATTATTGCTTTAATTATTACTTCCACCTTGTTATAAATTTCTCCGCGCGTGAGGAAAATTCCTTGTATCGGATGGCAAAAAGACTGCTATGGTGTCGATGCCCTGCACTGGAAACTAGAATGTGCTGTGATAACTGTTTAGAAGAAGGTATTTTTTGCCAAAGAACATTGACCGCAGTTTTCAGCTATTCTTTTTATTATTACTTTCAGACTTCTTTAAGGTTCCATGTGCGGCGAAAACCTTTTCTCGTGTTAACAAACTGTTATAGCGTCAACACCCTGGCTCCCGCGCTAGTCAGCTATGTAAATTGACAAGTAAACCACGTGTCGAAGGAGACAGTCGTTCTAAACTATGGTTTTCATTCTTCCTTTGACGTTCATTTAAATCACAAATTCCTAGAAGGAACGAACATGCACCCTGATATTAAGGAACGGCTACGGCATTAGCATCCTAGCTATGACACCAGTCGATATTGCAAAATGACAAAGTATTCCGCGTCCGAGCAAATTACTTGTCCGAATTATTGGGAGCGCCCGATTCTTCCAAAATTTCGGATAAAGAGCTGCGTGGCGTTCTGTTGGATTTGGCACTATAATCTAAGAGGGAGCAGTCAAATTATGAAAGATTTTTTTGGGATAATTGTCGAATGATCAGCATGCATGAGAAAAATAAGAATGATGGAACATCAGAACGGCAATATATTTTCTTAGTGTAGCTAGTGGAAGACATATAGCCCAGCTTTTCATGCGACTACATAGTCTATACTGATCCCAAGACCTAAACATTGTTGCATAAGATTACAGGGTCCCAACAGCGAAAGTGTCATCAACCTGCTTTCATCATTATATCAGTGGATTTTTTTGCCGAGCTGTATGAACGGGGGAGGAATAAATCTAGGAGAATTGCTGAAGTGTTGACCCTAAAGCATGGTCACAAAAAATGAAGGATAGATTGATGGCAAATATCCCTTGGTCCCTTGATATGCATGCCGTTACTTAGGTTACGGCCAAGCTTCAGTCAAGGTTATGTGATATCTAAAAGGCTCATAATCACTGCTGTATGCAAAGGTGCTTCACTTTTCAGAGCTAAATTTTTTTCAATAATGTTATTATGTGGGTTTTACGTCCCATACCAGCTCTGATTCTGAGAGCCACTGTAGTGCAGGGCTCCGGAAATTTTGACCACCTGGTGTTCTTTAACATGCACTGACATCGCACAGCACACGGGCCTCGACATTTCGCCTCCATCGATATGCAGCCGCCGCAGCCGAGATTCGATCCCGCGACCCTCGTATCAGCAGCCGAGTACCATAACCACTAGACCACATGGCGGTTTTTTTTTCCGGTTAAATGTAATCATAAGTTCCCTTCATCATTGTGTCTGTGCAGTCATTTCGAATAAAATGGTGCTGAATTTCCAAGGTGCCTTTTAAACGTTCAAAGTTACGTTTAGACAATATCGATTAAGGAATCGAAAAGCGTAGCATTTGATTCGGTACTGGAACGTATAGTGCTTATATATTCGTATTCTTACCCATTTAAGTTTGTCAGGTTCGTGATTGGCACACGAATATGAATTATGGTTTCGACAGCTCGGCTGTTGTAGCTCGAGGTTGTGTCCTGCGTCAAGTTTCAGCTCGACACGAGGAAGAGCAAAGTGGCCCTGCACTTGATCTCTACACCCAACCCACTGTCGCTCTCCACGCCCACTTCTCTTCAGCCCACTGCTACATGACTGCATTTACGCGAAGGCCAGGGCGCGAGACTATAGAAATGGTTCGTCTCGAATATGCGATCTCGTACTTCGGTTCGGACCATTACCAGCGACGTCACAATTAACAATATGCGAGTAGCTGCCATGTTGTGACGGTTTCCCGGCGTGCGTGTAACTTACGAAGATTTTGTGTTTTTTTAGTATTGAATTTACGTTCCTTCATTCGTCCATACAAACACAAGGAAAGAAACTGCTATCACATGTCTGGGAATAGATATAGCGTTAGAAACGCGTGCATTCGAACCACGTCGGCCTTGTGCAATCAAAAAAGAAGGTGTTTTGGCCTGATGAGCAGTAAATATGGTTCCAAAGATTTGATTATAATTATACATGGATCCACGCATTGGTAATGTTGAAGACTTCCAGACTGTCTGTATAGAGCAGCAGTTTTCCGATGACGATGCTTGTTAAGCCAGAAGCACTGTACAGAACGAAATCACTAAAAAGGATCTAAATAAAACAAGCACTGCTCATGTTTAGTTTCTTGTTCTCTTGTGCGTTTTCTCTGAGGCTTCTTGTCGAGCATGCGCTCTTGCCTACTTTCACAATTTCAAGTTCTTCTAATGCGAAAACAAGCTTAGATACGAGTAGTTGTCCTTCCAGGTAACTGTAACGGCTGCCTTCTTAGAGGAAAGCGAGTTAGACTTAACTCCAGTGGTCGTTCCAGGTGAAATGAGGGACTGCGTAGCACGCGCTCTTGAAGTTACAATGGCAAGTACTCGGGACTTCCTTACTTCGATAGGAGACGCCACTCCGCACAACTATAGCGGCCGGAATGGAAACCAATTATTTCGTGACAGCAGCCGAACCCCCAAATAACACCGCGGCTGGTCTTCCAAGTGTTCTTGATGATTTGTGGTGTTCAACGTCCCAAAACCAGCTCTGATTATGGGAGACGCCGTAGTGGATGTCTCCGGAAATTTCGACCACCTGGGGTTCTTTAAAGTGCACTGACATCGCACAGCACAGGGGCCTCGACATTTCGCCTCCATCGATATGCAGCCGCCGCGGGCGGGATTCGATCCCGCGACCTTCGGATCTGCAGCCGAGTACCATAACCACTAGACCACCGTGGCGGGGCTTCGCGGAATTTGCAAATCGCTGGAATCGCGGAATTTGCAAATTCCAAACACCAAGGCCAGCGCTTCTTTCTCTATTTGGGAATAATTGCGTTCTGCTGACGTCAGCGTTCGCGAACGAAATGCAATCGGGTGATCCACCCCATCAATGCGATGCGATAATACTGCCCCTAAACCATCTGATGAAGCATCACACTCCAGCCGCAACTCTTTCTGCGGATCGTAGTGAACCAGAAAATTCGCCCTCAACAAGGCGCGCTTCGCTTCCTCGAAAGCTCTTTGATGCTCTTTTTTCCAGTGCCAGCATTCTCCCTTGACCAGTAAGCGATAGAGCGGAGCCAAGATCGTGGCCAAATTCGGCAAGAATTTCGAGTAATAGGTTATGAGCCCCAGAAAGGACTTGAGTTGGCTTACCGATTCTGGCCTTGGAGCATCTGTTACGGCTTCGAGGTTGTCGCGAAGTGGGTGAAGGCCGGTCGCATCAATCTTGTGCCCCAGAAACTGCACTTGTTTTTCACGGAACCGACATTTGGCCTTGTTCAGTTGGAGGCCACTGTCACGAAGTCTCTGGAAAACTTTTCGAAGCGTGGACGTGTCCTGTTCTTTCTCGGCGATTATGATGTCGTCTAGGTATACACGTACTCTTGGCAAGTCCCGTAATAACGACTCAATGCGGCGCTGGAACAGTGCGGGAGCCGACGAGATGCCGAAGGGTAGTCGGTTGTATGAGTACAAGCCCTGGTGCGTATTGATGACAGTCATCGTCTTCGCCTCTTCGTCAAGGGGGAGCTGGTTATAGGCATTTCTCAAATCCAGTGTAGTGAATACTTCTCCCCCGTAAAGCGCGGCAAAAATATCATCCACCTTAGGCAAAGGGTACTGTTCCAGGTGAGTGGCCGGATTCACGGTGAGCTTAAAATCACCGCACAATCTGATGTCTCCATTTTTCTTCACCACTGGTACGACAGGAGCAGCCCATTCGGAAACGCTCACCGGAGATAAGACGCCTTGCTGCACGAGGCGGTCGATTTCAGCTGAGACTGCTTTGCGAAGCGCGAAGGGCACCGGGCGGGCCTTCAAAAACCGTGGCACGGCCCCTTCTTTCTTGTACAGCTTGACGGGCGGACCTTTGCAACAGCCAAGCCGATCTTCAAATAAGTCTGAGAACTCTTCCAGCAGCCCTCTTAAGCCAACTTCAGCCTGCAGCGCATAGACACTAGGAAGAGCCCTGTCTTCTAAAAGTGACACGCCAGCTTCACGAAAAGCTTGAATAGTGTTTCGGCCGCACAGTGGTGGTCCGTCACAATCCACTACCACGAGCGAACTATTCACTCGCGTCTTGTCGTGTTCGACGCTCATGACGACTCTTCCAACCGCGGGAAGAGGACCGAGGAAGCAAGATAGCCGAATTGGCGTTTTTTCTAGTCTGGGCCACCACTTACGGTTCTTCTTGAAGACGTTTGCTGGAATCACGCTAACTGATGAACCCGTGTCGATCAGCATCCGCAGTGTCCTGCCGCCCCAGACAAGGCTCCGTTCGATGGGCCGCGTTCTTACCTGGTCAACGCTATTCTGGGCGGATAAGGCGAAAAGCATTTCCTCGTTACTGTTCTCTCCGTCCGAAAGCTCTCGGAGCGCGTACGATCCCTGCCGGCTACTGCGCCTGCGCTGGCACATCCTAGCCAAGTGTCCTTTAGTGCCGCAATTGCGGCACACCTTCCTGACATGCTGACATTCGTGTTCCGAGTCGTTGGAGCCGCATCTCCAGCACGATTTACGCGGTGTTCCTGTGTCGTACCCGCTGCCTATTCTTTGTCCGCTGCTACGCCGCCTTTGAACGAGGTGCACGTTACCCGCGTCGTTCTCGCCGTCTGCATTTTTCATGGACCGGACGTTACGGTCAGCTGTTTCTGACGATATGGCGAATTCCTCAGCTTCCTGCACAGTCAGCTTACTTCGGGTCAGCAGGAACCGCCTGGCCTCGTCGTCCCGTATGCCGCACACTATACGGTCACGTAACATTCTGTCCAGAAAGTTGCCGAAGTTGCAGTCTTTTGCAAGACGTCGCAAGTCCGCGACAAAATCTTTGACCGTCTCGTAGTCTCCTTGCCTCCGCACAAAAAATGCGTGACTTGCCGCAGTCTCGTTCACCTGCGGGCTGTAGTGTTCTTCCAACACCTTTGCGACGTCTTCGTACGTTAGGCTATTCACGGGCGTCGACGGGCATCGTCCCTGAATGACTTGAACCACGCTGTCGCTGAGTGATGCTACCAAGAGTGCCCGACGCTTTGAGGAGTCCGTGATATCGTTGCCTTCAAAGTAGGCCTCGAGACGCACCCGGTAGGCATCCCAGCTGCTCGCCGTCTCGTCAAACTCCGGCGGCCTCGATCCCATCCTCGTCGCCACTGAAGTGACGCAACGAAGTAGCAACACGAACTGAACTGTTTATTGCTTGGCACTTGACCTTTTTATAGACGGAAAACCACGTGAGTCTCGACACGTAGTTGTGGCCGAGTACATCGGGGCTTGCGAACCAGTGATAAGGAAACGTGCGGGTGATAGCGGTTTATCGACGACGCTGCAGTGTTCTTGAAGGGAGCAATACAACCAATCCTAGCCAGTTTTCTTCAGTTCAGTTTCAGTTTCAGTTTCAGTTTATTAGCAATCTTTTTCAACAATCGTGTAAAAGGACAATGTTTTAGTTACAATGATTTAATGTTTTCATACAATGGCAATGGTCAACACAAAACACAATGCAAATCAGATTAAAAAGTGAAAAAGATGCAAGGACAGGAATTAAAAGCTGCTAAAAAGCAGCTTGACGAGATTCCTGACCCTGAACAGTTTGGCCGCAGACACGTGGTCACGTAGAAAAAGAAAAGAAATACAAGCAAAACAAACATACAAAGCACAAGCAAGCAACATGCAAGCATGTAAAACATAAGCAAATTCAGCAACAAATGGTAATTGCATATACAATGTAAAATCAGCAAACACTGGAAAATAAGATATACATATGGGAGAAGCAAATAAGAAAGAAATAGAAATGAGCCCGAATAAACCCGAAAGAACAACAATACTGCGTAGAAATGGTACGCGTAACGAAAACATAAGTACATAAAACAGCTCGTTTGTGCATGTACATATAAAAAAAGCAAAATGCACTTCTAATCGAACCGAACATGAAATGTCAAATTGAAACTATTACCTGATAAACACAAAGTAGATGAACTCGAGATTAATTGATCGCATTCAGAGACGCTGTCTGGGGTTGCTAATTAAATATTCTTTCCACTGCTTTTTTGTCAACATATCAGCCGAAATACCTTTGTTGTTTAGGTAATTCAAAAAATTGGGCATGATATGCTTAAGGCTTTTGAGACCATAATTCGTTCGCGAAAACGGTATATGCCATGTGTCTCTTTTTCTTATGCTGTATGGTGTTGCAGATGACTCTTTTAGTTGACATAGTGTGAGAAAATTTCTCTTACTCCTCAAGCCATGCTTGTATTTAGCAAAGAGATTGAACTCGTACAGCTGTTCTAGTTGAAGCACGTTAAATTTTATGAATAAGGTTGATGTATGAGCGTCGTATGGAACATCTGCGATATGTCGTATTGCCTTCTTCTGCAGCCTGATCAATTTTAGTTTGTTTTTTTGCGTGGTGTTTCCCCAGACGAGGGTACAGTAATTGATGTGCGATTGAAATAGGGCATTATAAATTAGGAGTTTAACTTTTGGAGAAACTATGTCTCGGAACTTTGAAAGTACTCCACATGCCTTGGCAAGCTTTTTGGCAACATTATCCACATGTGAATCCCAGTTTAAGTCTTCACTGAAAGTGACGCCTAATATCTTAACATCTTGTACAATCTCAATCTTCTTGTCACCAAGGTGTAAGTCTATGGTAGTATATATTGTTTTATTTGTTGGTTTGAATATAACAGCCTTTGTTTTAGCAGCATTGATAACCAGAGAATTAACTTCACTCCAATTTTGTAGCTTTTCTAGCGTGTCTTGAGCTAGTATACTAATGTAAGACACGTCGTCGGATTGAATGAACAAGCTTGTGTCATCGGCGTAAACTGAAAATTCGGCGTTTTTGCTAACTCTTACTATGTCGTTTACGTAGATGTTGAATAAGACAGGGCCTAACACACTTCCCTGCGGAACACCGGTGTTTATTTCTAGTAGCGAAGAACTTTTATCTTTAATGCTTACACATTGCCTTCTGTGCCCTAGGTAAGATTTGACGAGGTTTAGAGCTACACCTCGGAAACCGTAATGTTCTAATTTTGTAAAGAGCGTTTCGTGGTGTATTCTGTCAAACGCTTTAGAAAAATCAATGTATATACCTAGTGTTAGTTTCCTTTGTTCAAATCCCTTTAAGATGATTTCTTTTTGTGCTAGTAAAGCGTGTTCACTTGATAAACCTTGACGGAAACCGTATTGTTCGGACGCAAGCAAAGAGTTTTTATCGCTGAAAGATATAATTCGCTTACAGATAACCTTTTCTAGCCCTTTAGAAATAACGGGCAACATTGCGATTGGACGGTGATTTGAGAAATCATTTTTATTCCCCGATTTATACAACACACTAACTTTAGCGTGCTGCATTTTCTCGGGAAAAACTCCTGTGGTCAGACACAAGTTGATCAGGAAGGTAAGTGGACGCACTAGAAGGTCAAGTACGTGTTTAATTGGCCCAATTTGAATGTCATCAATATCGCGCGCTCTACTATTCTTGAGCCCCATAAAAGTGGAATGTACTTCCTGTTCAGTTGCTGGTTCAAAGAACGCAGATTTCATATTTGATGTGCCCATATATTGCAAAATAGATCGCTTATCCACACGTGACGTGCTATTTGAGACCAGAGTGGTGAAATATTTGTTGAAACTGTTCGCCAGTTTTTCACCGCTAAGTATTTCATTATGCACTGCGAGCTCCAGTTCCTCAGTTTGGCGAGTGTTAGAATGTAGCAGACGATTTATTTCCTGCCATAAAATATCACTACGAGAACTTGCCCTCTCAAATAGATTTAAAAAAATAAGCATTCTTTTTGTTACGTAAGGTTTTGTTTAACGTGTTTCTAAATTTCTTGAATTCGGCCAGATCACTGCTGTCTCTACTTTTGATAAACCTATGATATAAATTATTCTTTTTGCGAATCATTTCATGGCATTCACTTGTTAACCATGGCTTCCGAATTTTCTTTGAGGCTCTCACAGTCTTTAACTTAAAACAATGGTGGTATGCATTTTTTAAAAGATGCATCAAAGTATCGTAAGCCTCATCAGCATTTCTGCAGTTATACAAGGCACTGAAGTTTAACTCTGCAATTTGGTGTCTAAATTGCTCCAAAGTTTTTGTATTGATTTGCCGTACCTGATAGGGTTCCGAAGGACTTGTTTGTAGGTGTCTAGAAACATTATTCTTTTTATAAATCATATATATAGGAAAGTGATCGCTTATATCTGATATAACCGAACCTGATGTCACGCAGTCATTTCTATTATTCGTGATAAATATGTCTAGAAGACTTTCAGAGTGAACGCCAACACGAGTTGGTTCGTTTAATGTAACTGTACATGCGTAAGAGTCAAGCAATAGCTTGAACGAACGTGATGCTGAATTACTTAGTAGAAGGTTGATGTTACAGTCACCGCCTATTACGACGTATAGCTTATTTGTGCTAACAAAATTTAATAGCTTTTCAAGGAAGACATAGAACTTTTCAACACACCCATCAGGTGGGCGGTAAAGAACAACATAAAGATGGTTATCTTGGATTATTGCTAATGCTTCGTAATCTGGTGTGATTGCTGTAAATTCAGTGAGCAAGCTACAAGAAAGCTTTTCTGAGATTAATTGCAATACACCGCCCCCTCGGCGGGAAGATCGATTCAAGTAAAAGCTATTATAGCCTGTTAATCTAAACACTTCTTCCTCGCATGTGTACCAGGTTTCAGTTATCATAATAATGTCAAATCTAAAGCAAAATTCATCTAGGAAGGTGGCGAGCTCATCATACTTATTTCGAGCCGATCGTGCATTGCAGTGTAGAAATGTCAGGTGAGCACTGTCGTTCTGATGTGCGATATCTTTTGGTGACGCCATGTCGAAGGAAAAAAAGTAAAACAGTAAACTAAAAATGACGAGGTACTCACTTCTTTACGAAGCGAGGCTACCTTCGCGCATCTTATCTAGATCGGCTTCACTGGTTATTTGGATAGCACGAGAAGTGTCTGGTTTACGAGCGAACACCTTGCCACCCCTGGTCCATGCAAATCGCCAATTCAGTTCCCGTTTTCGTGCAATCGTCAACCCAAGCAGCCTCTTAAGTTGCGGGCACAAATGCTCGTTAATGTACACCGGTTGCTTTGTGGCAAAACCAAGGTCTTCCGAGTTTATCCGAGTTCGTTTCGCCTTAGCCATTAGTGCATCACGCTTTACTCGGCGGTTGAAACATACTACAATGTTCGAGTTTACAGAACTGTCTTGGTGTCCGGAAGCATTTGAACGAGCAGTTGCACTTCGGGCCGGAACACGATGGCAAGCTTCAATATCATGCTCAGTAATCGCTTCGCCTAGTGCATCACCTATTTTAGTAAGCACTTGTGCAAGGTTTTCATTGGCTGCTTGTGGGATGCCTTTAATCTCAACGTTTTTATTCCGCGAATATTGATCTTGCGCGGTGATGCGCATTGCGTTTTCTTGTGTCGTCTTTTTGAGACACTCAATTTCTCGCAGAAGGGTTTCTTGAGTTGCTTTTAATGCTGTGTTTTCCCTCTTGATGTCTGAGCATTCTTTCTTGAGAGACTCATATTCTTTGCTTACGAAGTCTAGGCTGCTCTTTAGGTCCCTAATTTCTTTTCGAAATTCTCGCTTCAAGCTCTCTATCTCACTTCCCATTGAGTGAGATTTGCTCGCAGTCCTTCTCCACGTCAGCGCATGTAGATCATTCTTCTCAGTCTGTGGTTGCTTTCCATTAGACTACGTACCATATATTGTAACGGACACAGTTCACAAGCAAATAACACACGGGCGAAACACTGGTTTATCATTAGTAATTGCTTCAGACTCCGCGATCTCCTTCGAATCACTTCCTCCTCCTCTTCTTCTCTCAGCCGATCGTCCGGTTCCTTCGAAGCGTCATAATTCGTAACCGTTACACTCGCCGCCTCCTCTGCCCTTGAGTTCTCACCAAAATGAGGCAAAAGCTCTGTGCAGGTGTCACGGCGGGCGCACAGTTTCATCCGCGTGGCACGGGCAGGAAAAATGCGCTTACGAGGGTGGTCACCTACTTCGGTAATAACGGCTATGCGAAATTTCACAGGATCTAAAGTTTCCACCACTCAGTAAGGGCCAGAAAACCGCGGTAAGAATTTTTCGCAGCGCCCCGGTAGTCGCATGCTCCGCCTAACCATGACTAACTCACCCGGTTGGAAAGAGCTAGAAGGATTGTTCTCGAATGACTTGAGCGGCGCTTAGTGATGCAGTATTGCTAGCCGAGCTCGAAGGCGAGCTTGTCGCATAGTCTCACTGGAGTCCAGTGCTGCAGGGCGTTTTTTTAAAGACATGTCTAAGCCGAGAAGGTAATCTTGCGGTAACTTTGGCATCCTCCCGTAGAGCAGCTAAAATGGCGTTTCGCGAGTAACTTCTTGTTGGGACGTGTTTAGAGCGAACAATGCAACCTAGTTTCTTTTCAGCAATTTTTTTATCCAATAGATCTAAACGTTTAAAATTAATGTTGTTGAGTGCAGATCGGTAGGATGTGATGAATATAAATCTATGCAGGAGGTACCAAAGAAAAACAGCCTTTTTATGTTTACCCTACCGGTACAATTGAGTGCTGTCACCCACAGTAACAGCGTAACGATTTTTTGTCATTTGGACGTTGTGTATATAGGATTTTCTTTTTACATTAGGCAGATTTACTTGGCGTGTTTGTGCCAAATCACGATATGATTATTAGGCACACTCAGAAGGCGGTGGCACAAATTTCGACCATCAGCAGTTCTTTAACGTGCACCTATATGAAGCAAACCATGTTTACCAGCCGCCAAGGATAGGAGAACGTATTACATGGAAACTCCATTCAAACATAATGGTATGCCCAGCCAAACTGCGGTATTCCCAGCTCGTGTCCACATCTGCCGAGGAATATTCGCTATCCACATCTGCCGAGGAATATTCCACGGCAGATGTGGATAGCGGAGTTCGAAATGCGATCAGGCCTATGGAGAAGAGTTCTAGAAATAAAAACCAGACTATAGCTGACGGAATGGAAAGCAGTTATATCATGACAGCAGCCGAGCCCACAAATACCACCGCAGCTGGTCGTCCAAGTGTTCTTGAAGGGGGCCGTGCAAGCAATCGTAGCCAGTCTTCTTCAACTTCAGTGAGATTGCTTCGTGTCAGCACATGTTGATCATGCATCTCAATCTGTGGTTGCTTTCTATTAGACTAGGTACTATATATCGTAACGAAAACAGTTCACAAGGAAGCAGCACACGCGCGAAACAATGGTTTATCATTAGTCATTTCTTCAGACTCCGCCATCTCATTCGAGTCACTTCCTCCTCCTCTTCTTCTCTCAGCCGATCTTCAGGTTCTTTCAAAGCACCATTCTTCTTAGCCTTTACACTCGCCGCCTGCTGTGCCCTTGAGTTCGCACGAAAATGAGGCAAAAGTTCAGTGCAGGTGTAACGCGGGCCGCACAATTTCATCTGCCTAGCACGGGTAGGAAAAATTCGCTTACGAGGGTGGTCACAAAGTTCGGTAATAACGACTATACGAAATGTCACAGGAACTAAAGCTTCTACCACTCAGTAAGGGCCAGAAAACCGGGGTAAGAATTTTTCGCAGCGCCGCGGTAGTCGCAGGGTCCGCCTAACCATGACTAACTCACCCGGTTGGAAAGAGCTAAAAGGATTGTTCTCGAATGACTTGAGCGGCGCTTAGTGATGCAGTATTGCTAGCCGAGCTCGAAGGCGAGCTTGTCGCATAGTCTCACTGGAGTCCAGTGCTGCGAGGCGTTCTTTCAAAGACTTGTCCAAGCCGAGAAGGTGTTCTTGCGGTAACCTTGGCATCCTCCCATAGAGCAGGTAAAATGGCGTTTCACGAGTAACTTCTTGTTGGGACGTGTTTAGAGCGAACACTGCAGCAGCGATGTTGTCATCTCAGTAGCTGTGTGTGCTAAACAGTGGACGTAGGATGTAGACGTAGGACGAAATGACGCCTTTTATGGTGCGATTCGTGCGTCCAACAAGTCTATTTTTCTGCCGATGCTCAGGGGATGCTGCAGCTTGACGTATTTCATGTTGAGACAAGAATGTTTTGAACGGTCCGGACATAAAGGGCGTGCCACGGTCGGAAATCAGCAACTGCCGCGTGTCACGCCGGTATATGAGGCAATCATTTACAAAGGCCACAGTATGGGTTGCTGCAGAGTTGGAAACGGCCAGTACTTCAACCCACTTGGTCAGGTAGTCCGAATTTGTTGCCATGCTTGCTGCGGGGGAATGCCCATGTGATCGATGCACACGACATCGAAAGGTTCGTGGGAGGTGTGACGGGCCGTAAGGGCACATGATGTGGGTTTGTAATGAGATTTTGTGACGTCGTGACAAATGAAAAGTACTGATTGTCGCATAGCCACAGACACGACAGGAACGTAGGACTCACATCCCGCGCGCTGATGGTACAAGGCACCATCCTGGGCTCTATATACTGACGAGAGTTTATCGAGGCGGCGCTTAGCTGTATTTGTGTCACCAGAGAGGCGCCTGGCATGTCGCACACTTCGGTATCCTTTGATTGCGAATTCGTAGATCGAGCACTGCAAATGCCGGTGCAGAATTATTTGCATTGACAGGGTTGCGTGAAAAGTAGTCTGCCTCTGGGTGACACGAACCGTCGCGATGAACGACCGTAAAATCGTTGTCTTGAAGTTTGAAGGCCCACCGCGCGAGTTTGGCAATTAGGTATTTTTTATTTGGAGCCAGCGCAGTGCAGCCTTGTCAGTGACAACAGTAAAATGCTTGCCGTAGACGTAAGGATGGAACTTCTCAATGGCCCAGACTACCGCGAGCCACTGAAGTTCGGAAGCGTGCTACCGACTCTCTGGTTCGCCTAGGCGGGGACAGGCATAGGCAACGGGTTTCTCGTTGTCTTCACAGTCGGGCTGAAGAAGAAACGCCCCTAGGCCAAGACAACTAGCGTCAGTGTCGATAAAGCTATGGATGTCCTCTTGATAGCGCGCAAGTGTGCTCGAGTCGTCAGGGCCGCCTTAATATCCTGGAAAGCTAATTCCTGGTACGGGCCCCAATGCCAGTACTGACTTTTCTTCGGAAGTTCGTTGAGGGGTGCAGCACGAGAGGCGAAGCCGGGGACGAAACAGCGCAAGTAGGAGGCGAAGCCCAAAGAGCTTTTAAGTTCTTTGACTGGCCCAACCTTCCAACTTCGAAGGGTCGGGGCTGATCCCGCGGGTACTCACAACATGACCCAGGTAGGTGACCTGTGAATATCCGAAGAATCCCAGTTAAAGTTTGACGCGGAGCCCACAATCTAGGGCGGACATGACGAGCTCCAGTTGGCGTTGGTGTTCGGAGAACGTCCGAGTATCAATGATAAGGCCCTCCAAGTACAGCAATGCCATAGATCACTTCAAGTGTCCGAGGACTCGGTCCATGAGTTGTTTAATCTTTGCAAGTGCATTAGGGAGCCCAAATCGAAGACGAATAAAATGGTACAGGACGTCAGATGTTATGAAGGTCATTTTTTATGCTTTGTTCTTGTCGAGAGACACCTGCCAGTAGCTAGATAGCAGTCGAGTGCCGCAAAATATTGGGCTCCGTGAAGTCAATCTATGGCGCCGTCGAGGCGGCGGTGAGTCTACACATCCGACTTTATAATGCTGTTCGGCGACGATAGTACACGCAGAACCGCATGCTGCCGTCCTCTTTTCTGACGAGAACTACTTGGCAGGACCAAGGAATAAACGAAGGGGATATGATGCCATGCGTTTACATATCTTCCAGTTGGGTTGTCATATCAGTGCATTCTGCAAACCTAGGGTTGTCGAACGCGAGCGTGGGAGCCATTATCGATCTTGTGGCACCAAGAGTAGTAAAACAAAGTTCGCTTTGTGATAATGCCAAACACCTCCGAATTTTCAGTAGCACTGCTCGTGTAGAGACCACCGGTCGCAGCGAGCTCCAGACAATGCAACCAGCGTCGCATGCTTCTAGAACCAACTGACGCGTGCCGAGTCTGCCCCACGGGCACACGCCGCCACCCTTTTATTTTTCTTTTCCTTGCCGCCGGTACAAACGCGCCGGCCTAGAAGGCTAGCGCTCCTCATGCTGGGGCATCGGTGGTCTCTACAGGGTGTGCAGAGGCTTCGCACCAACGACGATAGGCACACTTGCACTTCCCCCTAAAGCGGTCACAGTTATTGAGATTTCCCCAAGCGTTGGCCGAGCCGTTCCACCAGCTAACAAGATACTGGCTGCCGCTACCGCGGCCGTTTTCAGATGGCAATGAGTATGCAGTAAAATTGGTGTTGTGAATTTAAAAGCTGCGCCACTGTCCACTAGAGCGTCAACGTTTTCTTGGGACTCACCTAGCTTGACATGCAATGTGAGCGTGTCTGTAAACGTGACAAGTGACACGACAGGTGCTTGACGATTTACGCGGGGTCCTGGCCTCGGCGGTCCGCAGTCGCACCCTTTTATTTTTCTTTTCCTTGCCGCCGGTACAAACGCGCCGGCCTAGAAGGCTAGCGCTCCTCATGCTGGGGCATCGGTGGTCTCTACAGGGTGTGCAGAGGCTTCGCACCAACGACGATAGGCACACTTGCACTTCCCCCTAAAGCGGTCACAGTTATTGAGATTTCCCCAAGCGTTGGCCGAGCCGTTCCACCAGCTAACAAGATACTGGCTGCCGCTACCGCGGCCGTTTTCAGATGGCAATGAGTATGCAGTAAAATTGGTGTTGTGAATTTAAAAGCTGCGCCACTGTCCACTAGAGCGTCAACGTTTTCTTGGGACTCACCTAGCTTGACATGCAATGTGAGCGTGTCTGTAAACGTGACAAGTGACACGACAGGTGCTTGACGATTTACGCGGGGTCCTGCCCTCGGCGGTCCGCAGTGAAATTTCCTGAACTAGGGGGGCGACGCACGTAGTCTCGGTTGCGATGGCCAGTCTTGTTGCATTGATAGCAGGGAATAATCAGAGGCCGGTCACGACGTTTGTCTGTGCGACTAGCTGGTCCCACTGACATTTGCTGAGCAGGAGGCGGACGAGAGCAGGGTGGTGCAGTGGAGCGCTCCACTGTGTAAGCCTTCAAGTCAAGCGATGAGGCAGCGTGAACTGTTGATGGGTGGGCAAGGCGGACGAAGCGTTGAACATTGAGGTCAGTGATGGTGTCTGTGAAAGATTTTGTAGCGATAAAGTCTGCGGCAGAGTTAGGAAAACCAGCGAGGCCTTTCCATGTGAGGCATTCGACGCGGGCGGCAAGTTCTTGCAGTCTGCAGTTACACTTTCGTACGTTCTGTAATTCCGGCAAATAGGAATGCTTCAGATGGGCATGGCCTTATCGGGACTCAAATGCCGAGACGAGATGCTTGTAGTGGGAACAGCAGGAGTTTGGCAGGGAGTCCAGAAATTTGGCGGCTGCCGGGTGAAGCTGAGCCACGAGGACTTCAGCTCTGTGGTGGCACGGTGACCGTGAGTGGAAGGCAACAATACAGTCAAACACAGAAGAGCTGCCATCTCTCCCTAACGGGTTGAGTTATCCAAGGCGGCGACTATACAGCGCTAACCGAGGATGTAAGGGGTATGGGCCCTGTAAGCCTACGTCCACAAATTCCAAAGGACAAGAGGGGCAAGCCGAAGGTTTTAGCAAGACTCTGCGTAGAAATGTCGAAAGGTTTCGGTGATGGCCAGATACGCACGAACTGACGCCATTGACGACACTAGTGGATGTACTAAGCCAACAGCAGCAGCTCTTGATAAGGTCGTAGGTATCGTGAAATCCTAAATGGCCAGCCATTATGCCGTATTGAGGCGATTACGAAACTGTAGGTGATGTAGACAAACGATGACCCGGACCCATCGGTTACCGGCAGGGTTTTAAACTTGCCGTAGTGCTGATCCATCATGCACCGCAAAGAATGTAAGTTGTTACTTTAAACGGCTGTGGGGAGGACGACACGAGCCAGTCATGTCGTCGAACATAGTGCGGTAGTACGCATCTGCATGGGGAGGCGACTTTTCGGGAAGAGAGAATATCTCGACAGAGGTCACAAACTGCTTCGCGCTAACTATTATCGTCTGGGTCAGTTAGCTGGGCGATGGTGAACAAACGAAAGAGGAGACATGGGCATTTGACGTCAGGGGATAGCGCTAGAAAGCATCAGCATATTCGTGATTCCTGCCTCATCTATAGTTGAAAGTGTAGTCATACTCCTGTAAACAGAGTATCGAACTGCCAAATCGTCGGGATTAACTCTTGAAGAGGGATAACTAGTACAGAGAGTGACGGTCATTCGGAATGGTGAACTGACGGCCATGGTTTACTGGTGAGCTGCGGCGCCTTACTGGTAAACGGAACAGGATATATACGAAAGTTAAGAAAATCCCCACCTCTGAGACTTGCGAGCAACTTGAAATAATCACAAAACTTCTCCGAACAAAAATCCGTCATGCGAAAAAAGAATTTTTCGGTGATTTGCCTTCTCGATTCAAAACAACAAAAAAGTTGTTCTGGAATCTTGTCAAATAAAAAAGACGGAGTGTGTATTCCCTCGCTTCAGCATGACGGAAAAGAAATAGAAAATAGCTTAGATAAGGGCAGCTGTTTTAACTCATTTTTTGCTTCCATATTTTCATCGTGTTTGTCAAACAGCGTTTTGCCGTCGCCTACTAACGGATGCATGGTAGACACGGATGACGTAGCTATTGATGAAAACGGCATTCAGCGTCTTCTCGAACACTTAGACCCCAGCAAAGCAGGAGGACCGGATGGATTGAGAGGCGGTTTTCTCAAAATTTGTGCACCGTTCATCGCGCCCTTCCTTAAGGTGCTAAACTCAAAGTCATTGAGCACGAAAGCCTGCCACACGATTGGAAGGTGGCGTGCGTTGTTCCTGTGTATAAATCAGGTCCTCGTGAACTGGTTGACAACTACAGACCGATCTCTCTAAAAAGTATAGCCTGCAAAATATTAGAGCGCGTCTTGTTCAGCAATGTAATGGCACACATAACCAATCAAAATCTTCTTAATCCAAGACAGCATGGTTTTAGACGAGGGCTTTCCTGCATAACTCAATTAACAGAATTTGTTCACGAAGTTTGTTGTGCATTGGATGAATGCTCCTGTGTTGACTCGGTATTTGTAGACTTCAGGAAAGCGTTCGACCTCGTAGATCACGGGCTGCTTGTATGTAAGCTACGTCGGTTTAATATCAATGTACATGTGACAACATGGATTCGGGAATACTTGTCCTTGCGCTCTCAGTACGTAGTTGTAAATGGCGTCGAATCAGTGTGGCTAGCATAACATCTGGTGTCCCTCAGGGTTCAGTGTTGGGTCCCTTGCTCTTTTTAATATTCATAAATGACCTTCCCGACACCATCGCTTCTTCCATCTGATTGTTTGCTGATGATCTAATAATATATAGGGAAGTTACAAGCGTCGCTGATATCATTATTTTGCAGAATGATTTAGCTAAAATAGAAAACTGGTGCCGTGAATCACAAATGCAAATAAACGTTCAGAAGACTGTTCACATGCGTTTCACAAAAAAGCGAATGGCACCGACACCTTATAATCTGTCTGGTTCTCCATTACAAACTGTTTCTGAGTACAAGTACTTGGGCGTATTCCTTACACCACCCATGTGTTGGCACAGGCACGTCAATTTCATTACAGCAAAGGCATATAATGTGTTGGGATTCTTGCGGCGTAACACAAAGCTGTTTCCTCAGCAGGCCTGCGATCTTCTCTACAAGAGCTACGTCAGACCAATTTTAGAGTATGGGTGCACTATTTGGGACCCTCCCACGAATAGCATGGACAGTTGGGCTAGTTGGAACTTATCTATAGTAGCAGCGCAAAAGACTGGGACCAAAGGAAACACGTAACATACAGTACGAGCGCTGTCTCGCAACTGAAAAATTTTATTTGAAAGAACACACAGGAAAAAGGAGCAAACAAAACACCCGAATGACAACTGGAAAAAGTGTGAACTAATCAGAAAACAGATTGTCATTTAACAGTACACGTGCTGAGTAAATAGGCAAACTCTTTGTCAGTTAGCGACAGTGATAGAAGCACTTCACATAAAAAGAATGGGAGACGCATGCGTCAGTCAGCCATCGCTGTCGCTAACTGACAAAGAATTTGCCTATTTACTCATGCACGTGTACTGTTACATGATAATCTGTTTTCTGATTAGTTCACACTTTTTCCAGTTGTCATTCGGGTGTTTTGTTTGCTCCTTTTTCGTGTGTGTTCGTTCAAATAAATTTTTCAGTTGCGAGACAGCGCTCGTCCTGTGGGTTACGTGTTTCCTTTGGTCCCAGTCTTTTGCGTTGCTACTATGGATAACTCCCATGAATGCCGATTGCGACAAACTTGAGAAAGTTCAGAACTTAGGTGCAAGGTACGTTATCAGTAGCTATGAAAGAAACCTTAACATTACTGCTACAAAGGAAACAATAAAATGGGAGCTTCTAAAAAAAAAGAAGGCAAATTTTGCGCTTGAAGCTTTTTCACAATATATATTATGGCCACATTGGAATAGACCGCAATAGGTACATCCTTCAACCTCATTATATATCAAGACGAACAGATCATGAACTCAAGGTTAGAGAATATAACTGCAAGACTAATCTTTTTAAAAGCACTTTTTTCCCCCAAACAGTTTCTGAATGGAATCGTCTACCTGCTGACACGGTCAGCATACTAGATAACAAAGCTTTTGCGGCCGCTCTCTGACATCTCGTTCTGGATTCGGCTGCAATTGAATTTTACGCAAAGTTTAAGTTTTTGTATGTTTTATGTTTGTACAGTATAATTTGTTTTTTTTTTTTCACTCTTTGTCTACGTTAGTTGATCTTTTTGTCACTGATGTGCATTGCCAATATATGCCACTGTTTCTCCTTAGTTATCATAGTTGTATTTCTGTTCTTGAAATGGTGTATAAATTCTCTGTGTAACCCCCCCCCCCCCCCCCACTGTAATGCCTGATGGCGCTGTGGGTATGAAAGTAAATAAATAAGTAAATGTCAATAGAGACGAAACTTTCTGACAGCAAGCTATTCTTTCCATGACGGTAGAGATTTATCAGTAGGACAAATAACATGACTCGCGTAGGCCACAACTTCCTGTTCAGAAGAGTGGTTGTGCTGCAGCAGGAGAGCGCCCCTTCCATTCCCACTGGCGTCAGTGTGAAGGATTGTAGATGCCGTGGGTTCAAAGTCGCGAATCACAGGTCGTGCAGGGACATTGCTTCAAGGTCTGCAACGCCACTTAACATTCATTCAGCCCACACCAAGAAACGGATGAAGAGTGGCTGCTAAAGCAGCGAAGTTACGACAATGCAACGGAAGTACGACTCTAAGAAATCTGCGAAGGCCTTTGTGTGGCTCGTTTGGGGGCAATGTAAAACAGCAGCGAACTTGCCAAGACCTGGTTGAATACTGTGCTTGCTGATGACATGACCTAAATCCTTCATGCTGCGGTTGGCAAACCGGCCCTTCATAGCTTTGAGCTAGTCACTGGCGTTGCCTACATCACGTGATCACCTCGTCTAAACACCCGAGGTGCTGGGAGAAGGTGCACGAAAAAAATGACAGGATCGTCCAGCTAACAAAGGCACGTTGCCCATTTTAGGCCACAGAAAAAAGTAGATAACAGTGCCTCAAAATGTGGTTGGTGGATTGCACTTTGCCAATGTCAGCACGTAGAATTCAAAAAGGCTATCAGGTGTCGCAAATGTAGTGTTCTCCTTGTAGGGGCCATGCATCGGAATGTGCGCGTAACAGGGCGCAGGTCGAGCCTCGAGAACTATTCGGCGCCTTGTATTGTATCTAAAGCATCATCAAAGGGAGCATAGGACATACATTATTACGGGGACTTTCGTACAGTGCCCCTTCATCGATGCGAAATCGTACCGAGCTATCTTTCTTTTCAAATAATGTTGGAGAAGACTGAGGGCTCGCTTAAGGCCTTATAACGCTCAAAGCGAGCATGTTATACACAAAACAAAGGTGGCGCTTTGAGTACGCGAAACCAAAGTGACCAGATGAATCGGCTACCCAACGGAGTCATTCACGCTTATGGATCCCATTCAGCGGCAAACTACCATTGGCGCCTCCCACGCTCGTCGTCATCAAACCCATAAACACCATGTGCAAGCTTAGGCTAATGTCACCGGCCGGCTGAGTCGCCTCATTGCCCCATCCTCCCTACCCGCGGTTTGGCTGTCAGCTGGTTAGTACTGGTTTTTTTAGGCTCTAGAAGGCGACCAAGTTTTTGGAACCTGACAATCGCCGCACATGTATCTGTAGGGAGGCTACTGGGAAATAGCCTTCAGATTTATTACAGTAAAATATTAAGCAAGCCTAAAGCACCACCTTGCTGATAACCCCGTTGAGTTGTGTGAACACAATAAAGGCCTACATTTCAATTATTCAAAGTGAACGCCTTCTACGTACAATCACCTGAGTCTTACGGTTTTATTACCAAGTGGAAGAGTAAGCTTGCCTCGTGCAACATCTTACTGTTCGGACAGGAAAGTGACTACTGCCGTAAGCTAAGAGAACGTGCTCAATATCCTGTTCACAATGCATTCCGGTAACAAGAAAAAAAAAACAAGTGAAGTAGTTAGCCCGGACCATCGGCCCGCGGTGCTCACAA
Source organism: Hyalomma asiaticum (assembly GCA_013339685.2). Classification (NCBI taxonomy): domain Eukaryota; kingdom Metazoa; phylum Arthropoda; class Arachnida; order Ixodida; family Ixodidae; genus Hyalomma; species Hyalomma asiaticum. The sequence goes on from CM023483.1 coordinate 103,837,480, forward strand.
CACTTCATGGAAAGAAATCAGATTATAGCGGAGCTTACGCAACCACTGGTGGTGTCGCCTCTGGCCCAACAAACACAAACGCCAGCCCTTGTGTGAGTGTTTTGCACTTTTATTGATACCAAAATCTAGTCTCTCTCTCTGGCATATTTCCATGTTATTGGTAATTTTTCAGCGTGTGTGCCTCTGCTGTTCTTGGTAATTTTTTCAGCGTGTGTGCCTCTACTCCACCCGCACAAATTAGCTCTGAGTAAACACTAGTGATACGGTGACGTAGTACCGCCAGCTATCGCTAATTTGGCTGGTTATCCTTTATTGAATTGTCTGCGATTTCATGAGGGGTATTAGCGATGCGTGAAATTTCTCGCTGTTCTCGTTAGCCTTCGGTATGTGGATCTGAGAGGATAGCGCTCCAGTGACCGACATATTTGAAACTCATTACCTTTTCCTTGGTGAGGGTAAGCAGGCATGGCAGTGCAACGTTTTCGTGAACTCAACACAGAGCCGAGAAATGTATGGTGTAGGTTTGAGTGCCAGACCGTCTATTCAGCATGCTTGGTGTGTACTTTAAAACGGTTGCTTAACAGGTCTCCTGAACAACATATATAGCACCCACTGTAATGCAAAGCAGCGAAAGAATGAGATGAATGATCAACATGCGCTGACATGGAGGAGGGCTGCGAGCAAGTGTCACTGAGGTTGAAGAAAGTGGGCTACGATTGCTTGCATGGCCCCCTTCAAGAACACTTGGACGAGCAGCCGCGGTGGTATTTGTAGGCTCGGCTGCTGTCACGATATAACTGCTTTCCATTCCGTCCGCTATAGTCGGGTTTTTATTTCTAGAACTCTTCTCCATAGGCCTGATGGCATTTCGAACTCCGCTATCCACATCTGCCGTGGAATATTCCTCGGTCTGGAGAACACGAGCTGGGAATACCGCAATTTGGCTGGCCATACCATTATGTTTGAATGGAGTTTCCGTGTAATACATTCTCCTATCCTTGGCGGCTGGTAAACATCGTTTACTTCATGTAGGTGCACGTTAAAGAACTGCTGATGGTCGAAATTTGTGCCATCGCCCGCTGAGAGTGCCTAATAATCATATCGTGACTTGGCACAAGCACGCCAATCTGCCTAATGAGAAAAGAAAATCTTACATGCACAACGTCCAAATGACAAAAAATCGTTACACTGTTGCTCTGGGTGACAGCACTCAATTGTACTAGGAGGGTAAAGAGAAAAAGGGTGTTTTTGGTTGGTAGTCCACACCTCCTGCAGAGATTTATATTCATCACATCCTACCGATCTGCACTCAACGACGTTAATTTTAAACGTTTACATCTATTGGATAAAAAGTAGCTAAAAACAAACTAGGTTGTCTTGCGAATCTTTACAAAATAGAAATAATTACCTGGTTGTTTAGGGGTATAGTGCCGCAAGTGCTTTTAGTATAATAACATCTATTACTCTAGCGCTCAAAAAGAACCATGGATTGCAAGCGAGAAGCACGCGTTTAAGGAGACTGGAACAAAAGACGACGACTGCTGGATGGATGGAAAGAAAAATATTGAATATCCGGCGAAATACCTCCTCCCGGCTGCTGTCCTTCACAAGGGGACTTCGATACCCACTTCTTGAAAGTCTCCTAGCCCTGCTCGACAACCTGCTCTTGTGTGTTCAGGTGTTAGTTGTGCAGAGTGGCGTCTCTTAGCGACGCAAGGATGTCCGGAGTAATTACCATTTTAACATCAAAAGCGCGTGCTACACAGTCTCTCATTTCGCCTGGAACGACCACTGGAGTTAAGTCTTACACACATTCCTCTAGGAAGGCAGCCGTTACAGTTACCTGGAAGGACAACTACTCGTATCTAAGCTTGTTTTCTCAATAGAAGAACTTGAAAGTGCGAAAGTAGGCAAGAGCACATGCTTGGGAAGGAACCGCCAGAGAAAACGCACAAGAGAATAAGGAACTAAACAAGACCAGTGCTTGTCTTATTTACCTCCTTTTTAGCGATTTCGTTCTTTACAGATCTTCTGGCTTAACAGGCTTCATCATCTGAAAAGTGTTGCCTCTTTACAGACATTCTGGAAGCCTTGAACTTGACCAATGCGTAGATCCACGTATAATTCTAATCAAATCTTTGGAACAACATTTACTGCTCATCAGGGCAAAAAGCCTAATTTTTTTATTGCAACAAGGCCGAGTTGGTTCGAATGCAGGAGTTTCTAACGCTATATCGATACCCAGATATGTGATAGCAGCTTGTTGATTTTTATATTGTATGGACGAATGTAATACTCAAAAAACACAAAATCTGCGAAAGTTACACGGACTCCGACAAACCGTCACAACAGGGCAGCTACTCCCATATTGTTAATTGTGACGTCTCTGGCAATGGTTCGAACCGACGCACGAGAACGCATATTCGAGACGAACCATTTCTGTAGTCTCGCACACTGGCCTTCGCGTAATCACAGTCATGTAGCTGCGGGCTGAAGACAAGTGGGCGTGGAGAGCGACAGTGGGTTGGGTGTAGAGATCAAGTGCAGGGCCGCTTTGCTCTTCCTCGTCTCGAGCTGAAACTGGACGCACGACACAACCTCGAGCTTCAACAGCCGAGCTGTCAAAACCATAATTCCTATTCGTGTGCCAATCATGAACCAGACAAACTGAAATGAGTAAGAATACGAATATATAAGTACTATCCGTTCCAGTACCGAATCGAATGCTACACTTATCGATTCCCTAATCGAAATTGTCTAATCGTAATCTTGAATATTTATATGACACCATGGAAATTCAGCAATATTTCATTCGAAAGCACTGCTCATACACAGTGATAAAGGGAACTCATGATTACGTTTACCGGAAAAAAAATGTAGTTCTGAAATGACAAGCATGCTTGCATACAGAAGTGATTGGAAGCCTTTTAGATATCACATCATCTTGAGTGGAGCTTTGCCGTAACTTAATCTACCGCTTGCATATCAAGGGACCGAGGGATATTCGTTCTCAATTTATCATTCTTTTTTTTTTGGTGACCCGACCTTAAGGCCAACACTTGACGAATTCTCCTAGATTAACTCCTCCCCCAATGCATAGAGCTCACCAAACAAAACCACTGATATTTTGATGACAGCAGGTTAATGACACCTTCACTGATGGGACCCTGTAATCTTGTCCATTAATTTTTAGGTCTTGGGATCAGTATAGACGTTTTAGTCGAATGAAAAGCTGGGCTATATGCCTTCCAGTAGCTACAATAAGAAAAATATTACCGTCTGTGATGTTCCATCCTTCTTATTTTGCTCATGCATGCTCTTTATTCGCAATTATCCCAAAAAATCTTTCATAATTCGACTGCGCCCTGTCAGATTATAGTACCAAATCCAACAGAACGCCATGCAATTCATTATCCGAAATTTTCGAATAATCGGGACGCTCCTAATAATTTCGGACAAGTAATTTGCTCCGACGGGAAATACTTTGTCATTTTGCAATACCGACTAGTGTCAAAGCTAGGATGCTAACGCCGTAGCCGATCCTTAATGTCAGGGTCCACGTTCTTGACTTCAAGGAATTCGTGATTTAAGTGAATGTCAAATAAAAATAAACACCACAATTTAGAACGACAGTCTCCTCCGACAAGGAATACGTGGTTTATTTCTCAATTTACATACACGACTAGCGCGTGAGCCAGGGTTTTGACGCTATAGCAGTTCCTTAACACGAGAAACAACGTTTTCACTACACATGGAGCCTTAAAGGAGTCTGAAAGTAATAATAAAAAGAATAAGTGAAAACCGCAGTCAATGTTCGTCGACAAAAAATACCTTGTTTTAATGGTTATCACAGTAAATTATAGTTTGCAAGTGCAGCGCGGTGACACTATAGCAGTCTTTTTTCCATCCGATACGAGGAATCTTCCTCACTCGCAGACAAATTATGATAACGTGGAAGTAATATTTAAAGCAAAAACTAAGAACATCATGTATATGGCGGAAGCTGAAAATGCGTTCTTGCACTTTTTTTTTCGACAATGCCCTCGAGTTCCTGACGCTGAAGGATGACGTTGCAGTAATTAATAGCAGTGTGAAGAACACGTTTGTGAATGCGAAACTGCACGGCAGATTTATGCTAGCGCACAAACCTATATAAAGCGAAGAAGATCACGCCGTTTACCACAGTCCGAACTGGTGAGTATTGGTTACTCATTTTGCACCGATATTTGGTTTAGCGACCAGTATAGACCAACACAACTCTATACCAGTATAGACCAACAAAACAAGCTACCTAGTATTAACACGTACGATTGTATTCGTTTGTTTAAAGAGGACGCCGTTGTCACCTTCCTGTGAATCGCAAGCCTGCTTTCATTGTTTGCGGCGAGTGGCGTTATCACTTACAGCTACGCGCCACGCAGGTGGTGTTCATCTTGCATGACACTTCGGGAACCATGTTGACCATTCTTGAAACCTTGCATGCCTGAAGCGCACATTTGAATGACTTCTGGAATTTCAGAGATAATGCAAGAACGCGTTATGACGTGTGCATAAAAGCCGACGCATTGCTCCGCTAGGCAGTCTTTGCGTGGATCGACGAATGTTCACGCCGCTATTGCTGAGCGTTGTCACTGGCTTTGTTTTGCTGGGCACAAGTTCGCCCAATAAACAGTTCGCCTGACATCGTCTTGCGTTCGGCGTGCTTCGTCTAGAGTGCGGCCTGCGTCACAATCACGTGACACTACGATCACCTCACTCACTCTGTTCAAAATTTCACGCATAAAATAGGTTCCGGGATGTCGTCAGTGAGAAATTGTAAATGAGTGTATTTACTCCAATCTATGCTTCCGAAGGATTCTTCAGTTGAATTTATAACCTACAGTTCCTGCTCTATGCATTGCTTGCTGTCCTAAATCTCAAGCATCTGCTCAACTACTCATCAGAATCTGAAACATTTATTATTACCACTAAGAACAAATTGTTACATTTCAATATAAAGAAAGACGTCCCGGAGTTGGAGACTGCATTGGGACCACCTGTGCATAGTAAATACAGAACGAAGAAATCTTTAATATCGACAGGATGGAATAAGCTATAGTGCACACTTCAAATACGTCATACAAGTTACATGCCAGCACGTGATGCAAATCAACAATAATGACACAAAAATCTTTACCAATGATCATAATGAAAAATACGATTCTGCTCTATAGAAGTTATATACATATATTACGCAAGGTTATATAACGAAAGGGAAGTGGTCAAGGGCTCGTTCTTTATTTCTTAGAAACAACTTAATGAGCAAACAGTCAATGAAGCCTAGGAAAGCTTATATACGTGCATAAGGTTTTTTTTTTTCATTCTTTCCCAACGAGCAGTAAGTCATTGGATTTATACATACGGCAAGGAACTCCATAAGGGAAATGCGCTACAATGGGTGGTTTGCTTGCTGGAACTTTGTACGGACTGTTTAGGAAGATGAAGTTTTTATGCAAAGCAAATCTTGTGTTTTTAGGGTTAGGCAATGACGAAGAATGGATGATGGAAATGGGTAATCCATTATTCACATGCTTAAGTAAACAGATGGCAAGATTTCATTTAGCTAAATCGTACACTGTAAGTATATTGTAGGAATACAATAGCTGTTTGGAATTGGTGTTATAACAACTTAGTATTACGATTATAATTGCTTTGTTCTGAACAGTCTGTAACGGTGGAAGATGATTATTGTAAGTATTACTCCATGTAGTTAGTTATGCGATAATTTATATGTGAATGAGTAAATGCGTAATATAAGGATCAAAGAATGGAATGTAAAGAAAAGGGCAATATTTAGGGAGGGCGCCTATACCAAAAGCCATCTTTCTTTTTTAAATCTAAAATACGGCTAAGAACTTTAAGTTTCTCTCAAGTCTTACGCCTAGGTACGCACACTAATTGCTTGCATGTATCAAATGATACATGTGAGCAATGCAAATCAAGAGGAAATTCAGTGAACTAAGGTGGCTTCATTATTTTAGGGATGTGAAGAAACGTTCACGTTGCTGCCGCATTTATAAAATATGTATATGAATGGGCAGCCTTCGTTTCTTTCTCACTTTCGTATACATTGCGAGATTTGCACTTGGTTAACTGCGCTTCGTCAACGGCACAAACGACACACCTTCGTCGTCTTTGAATAGAGAAGCACATCATTATGTTACATACGCGAAAATTACGTAAAAAATTTGGGAAGCCGCTATATGTACTGCACTCAGAATCATACTTAACGATTGCGTTGTGCTCCTAACGCCATTTCCACTTACTCAGTAAGTATGCATGGAAGACTAACGTAGAACGCAGACAGGGAGCAGTCAGCATTAATTACAATAAAATCCATATCCCGCGTGTGCCTTCCTCAGCATTTTAGCCTAATGGCTTTACCAGATTATCTCTGAAAAATAAACGAGCTCTACACATAGTCTTCTTGCTGTGGTAACTTACTTTGCCGCCCCGATATGTGCCTAACCTTCATATCTTACGCTGAGCTCTCACGTTACCCCGGTTTCTTTACACGCTATCTATGTTTTCCTGCATTGTGACGCTTGTGTTTCTTGCTTTAAATGCACAAGGTTGATTACTTCTCTCTTTAAATACTCAGCAATTATATATCTGAAAGGTACGCTGCGAACGGATGGCGTACTGCCTCCTAGCGCACATGTGGGGCGGCATAATAAAGGACGAAATGGAGTGAGCTCGTGACACTTCTCCTATTTCATGTACTTATGGCTGTACATGAGGCCGATATCGATACGTGCAGTCTCCCAGTATACTTGTTTCTTTACAGCAGGCAATTAATCTTGCGAGTGCTGCGTTTTGATGAACAAAATTAACCATTATTTTTACCGAACGAAAATATTTAATAGCATTTCATTTTCCTGCAGACTAGGAACCGTCAGATACCCGAGAAGCTCGTGTGCTAACTACCATTGACTTTTATACCTCAACATCATGAGTGCAAAGTTCGTAGCCCTTTGTTTCCTGCTGACCGTTATTTTCATCAGTGATAACAGTAAGTACTATTTAAGCTACAAGTTTGCCTGTACTACAGGTCGCGCTGATATGGGAGCGGCTATTTAAAAACTTATTGGAAAGTAGAGGGCGGCGCTAGCACTGGTGCAGGGACGCTTGGATCGGATTTCACGGTAGTCATAAAAGATTTAATGGAGAGAATCAATGAAAATGGGCCCCAATCACGTGGTAGGCAAGCGGGAGAAGAATGCACAGTGAAGCGCCACTAAATTTTACCGTGTCCAAACAACCTCGACCAGTCCGGCGTCATGAATGACCTAATCTAACCTGACGGGCATCACGCACTGGCGGCAAACGAGGTTGGCAGACAAGGCTAGCGCAATCACGTGACGCCACCGGCTTTGTTTTTTTCCCTCTGTTCATGGAAGTTGAGAAGGTAGTACCGTCATCTAGCCGTGTACTGATCAACGCAGCCATACCCCATCACAACCCGAATGGACACCACAGAAACAAGTACTGACTACAATCGGTTGAAGAGCAATGGTACTTGAACCGACACGTTATGCAACATCAGCATTTCCTTAGTATCGTTAAGCCAGAGCATGAAATTTACAAGGATCGCATGTTTTTTCTTCTAAATTAAAGAAACCTTTTAAATTGACGCGATTTTTGACGTAGGGTTCAGCCACTGGCCAGTGCACCTTATACAGCCTTAAGATCTCTTAGGTCAAATACATGTATAAACTAGAGAATAGCACTGTTGAGTGTGGACATGGGATAAGTAAAAGTTTTGCGGCCTTTTTTCTGAATTTTCATGTCACTTGAAGTGTGCTCCAGCTGGGGCGATGTGTTTCAAGCACTAAAACCCTTTTTCTTTTACCCTCTCAATGTGCAGCGGTGTCGTCGACAAGCATAGCGTGCAAAAAGGGCGAGAAACCATTTTGCATTTCCGCGTCAAATCAACCACCCCAGTGCAAATGCGGTGAGTGAAAGCATCTTTGCCAATGTTTGGCATTCAGCAAAGTATAGCGACTGGGATTAACGTCGAGGAGCGAAACAGTGCTAATTCATCTGATAGGCTTCTTCACAATATGTGGAGCGCTAGAAGAGTAGCCGTGGTGGAGAAACAGCGCGTTTGCTTCGCACCCCGGTGTTCCACGTTCGATTTTTTCCTACCTGCCTAACGCGTAGTGGGCAAGCTTTTGTCTGTGTCCGCTTGTTATGTCAACATTTCAGTCGCTCGGTACAACAAGTGGTTTGTCTCGTTTGTCCGCGCGCCGTGCGTGGTCATGAAGCGTTCAATGTGCACTTTCGTTGGATTGAATATGTCGAGTTGCAGGCGCCGTGTGTGGTCATGAAGTTTCAATGTGCACTTTGGTTGCATTGAATAGGTCGAGTTGCAATGATAGGATTCACTGAGCTGTGGGACATACCTGAGCAACGCTGATCGAGCACCAATGGTACGAACCGCATGTATCATCGGTGATCACGACGTACTTGACGACTATATTGTCACGTAGCCGTAACAGTGAGAAGACGTGCACGGCAGCGTTGAAAGCAAGCCGCAATCAATATTTATCGATCTGGGTTTGTCCGCGTTCAAAATACAAGTGACGCTCTGGGCGCTCGAGGAATATCTTCTACAGCGCTCTCGTATGCGTTCCCTTTAAGGGTGTCGGAAGTTTCCGATAAAAGACGGCACCACAAGTTCACGCATCAGGTGGTTGTGGTCAACGGAAATACAGACGCAAGCCTTCTGGCACAAGTCAGCGAATCACGTGACCTAGGTTTACAAGTTATGGCGACACATAATTTAGCGATACCTAGATTAATCTTTCACGTTCGCCAGACTTTGACACCGTGCCATTTCGGTCATCATATGTAGTAATTCAGCGAGCCGTATACGAGAGCTCCGGGGCATTGATAGATAGATAGATAGATAGATAGATAGATAGATAGATAGATAGATAGATAGATAGATAGATAGATAGATAGATAGATAGATAGATAGATAGATAGATAGATAAGGACAACATTACTGAAGTTTGTCAAAATATACTTCGCATTTAACAGCCCCAGGCAGGTGTGTAGTAGAGAAAATACGAGGAAAAGTCCCGTGCGGACGCGTGAATTACGCCATAAAAGACATGGTCCTTAGACCAGTCGAAATCTCATGGCATCTATTTGCAAGCATTGCAAGAGAAGTAATTATTGAACAACCAAATGACCGTTTATGTAATATAAGGGTGAATTTATATTAAACTTCTCGATGGATATCTCTAAAGCCTGTCAAGAGCTAGATATATGTCCTGAGCGAACTCAGTTTGCACAGTGATGGCGCTATATCCACGTGCAAAACCATGCTGCACACCATAAATGAAATCCTTAGGATAGGGGAATGTAATCGCCTGTTTGAATCTTGTGTGTGCGGGTGGTTTCCGTGAGAGAGGCCTTAACGATATATGCGTCTGATTTAACAAGTAATGCGCCACCCAATGACAGAAAACCAGAACTTGTCCCTTATTTCATGTTAATGGAACGCTTTATATGCCAGCGTTTCTCAGAAAATATTCGCATACATTGAATTAGTTATCTATATACAGTAAAGCGGATAAAAATATTCTCCAACATCTGTGGGTAAAAGGACTATACGGGCTTCATTTAGAATCCCACATAAAATACATTTATTGGACACGGAGACAACACAAAAAATTGTGGTTGATACCTGTGTCATAGGAATCTGTAAAGCACGAAAGTGAGACCTGTCTTCGCCAAGTTGTCGAATGCATAAGTCGCAATCTGGCGAATTGAGGGGCCAGAGATGCCTTGGGTACGGTGAATATGTGAACACATTAAATCTAGCCATCAGCGGCCCATTTACACCATCAGCGGCCCATTTACACGGCACAGGTATTCTCGACAGTTGTACACGACAGAATGTTTTCGACTGACTCACGTTGCTCTGCAAACTCTGAGCTGCACGCTCCAGAGCCATGCTCAAGCCTGCCATAAACAAGGATTGTCCGCAAACAGTGACGCCTTGTACGGGAAACCGAACGGGGTGTCAGCGGATTGTTTCCTAAACGCACAGTTCGCGTGTGAAAGGCTAACCATTTGCTTGTCCACAGCCGTCTTCGCGAGGCTGGAACAGTGCGCGCCGCAACTCCACACGTCGCCATGCGAGACAAAGTTTGTGTCGGCCTCGTTCGTACTTTGCCGCTGGAACGCGCCGTCACGGCGCCGCCACGGCCTTAGCTTTCTCGGCGGTCGAGGCGCGAACACCTACCGAAGCGCAGACTGCCGGAGCGAATCAGCACAATCTGCTACGCGCTATCAATCTTTCCTAGATGGCGGTACCACCGGAGCGAACCTAAGCGAAGGAAGAGTGCACTATAAGGGAGGCGATGTTAATTTACGAGTAATTGTACTGGTTAAACACCGTAGTTTAGTATGCTCAACAGCTTTGCTTTCACCGGACGACAATTAAATGTAACTTCTAAAGCGGTATGCGAACATATGAGGCCGATCTGTTCCCTGTACGAGCGTTGTTGCGGTTATGTGGCGGTAGAGCGTCAAGCTCCTTCCGTCAAATCCTGGTTGAAGATGGGTTTGAGTACGCCTGGGTGGAACTTTTTTAGTATGAATGGGAATAACTTTTTTCTAAATCCACTTCCGTTGCAGGACGCGCGTCACTGATTTCTTGGTCGACCCCGGTATAAAACACTTCCGTGTTAATAGAAACAAGTGAATCATGATATAGAAATCAAGAAAGAATCCCGGGATTATCTAGAATAAAGAACAGCGGAAGTAGCTGCATCCGGATTATCAGTTTTGTTAAGGACGAAACCGCTGTTATAAAGTGGACCAGGCAGAAGCGAAACAGCAAAACATTCGACAGTTATTTTTACCAGCATTCCGAAACACAGTCGGGATTTGCCATATTTAGTTTCCACGTTCTTCGAGTACATCACTGATTCGACGTCGTGCTCCCAATTCCTAGCGACCATTTGATACAAATTTGATAGGGTGATTCCGCGGGCATGCTCTGGAAGAGGTTTTCGTTCCCTCACCATGTCCAAATTTTTGCTGTGAAGAAAGGTTCATTTTTTTTGAAAAATTCGTGTGGAATTTTTGTAGCTTTTTCAAGCAAAGCTGATTCATGGAAGAGATCGTTTTCAAAGCGTACATATAGTTGTTGCGTTGCCATTATTAATCCTTAGTACTCTTTCATCTCAAATCGGGGCTTATATGTTTCAGTGCCTAAAAACAGTCCATGCCCTCCCACGGGAAGTACATGTCCTAATGGCAAGCCTGTGACGAGTTGCCCCACAAACACCCCTCATGCCTGCTACTGCAACTGCTGTGAGTAGACCGCCTAAATACTTAATACAGACCGACGAGATATTTTAATTTTTATAGCGTATGTTATTGGATTTATTTGTATTGATATGAACGTTATTTCTGCAATATTATCTGCCATCCTCGTGATGTCATTACAAAGTACACCTTCGCGTAGATTCCGTATAATTTAGGATGTGTATTGTAAATTACCTGGCACCTATTCCCAACTTTAAAAATTTTCCAACGCCTCTGAACGCCTCAGGAACTGAACGCGATTGCGATGCCTCGCCCCATTCTCGGCGCAAAATTTTCCGCTTGTGATGCGCTCAAGTCGCCTAGCCCGTAATTGTCATGACTCTCGCGTTACTGCGTGGCCTACCTCGTGGTCTTCCGCATTTGAAAAACATGCGCCATGAAAGCTCGGTCCATTATAACTGAGGCTTCACCTAGATGGTAATGGCTCATCTTGAGATGAGTGAGGTGCTTCGCGAAACACGGACAAAGAAGAAGACGCACCTCTCCTGTGCCTCGTTTCTTTGTCCGTGTTTCGTGAAAGGCTGCAACCACCTCAAGATGAAGGCAGGAGGATTCATGCCGCGTGGCAGAGCGCAATGAGAAAATCACAAATTTGGCAACTTAGTGTTACACTCACCTGGTGACAATGACTGAACATGCATGACTAAATAAACATTGATTTTACATTACACTGTGCAGTTCGAGCGAATTTTTCACGAGTTCTGGCACAGGATATATGGTAATCATGTGCCACTCACCCGGACGTTGTACTGCCGTCCGGTCTGATGTCTAGTTCCTTTTAAATACTTTTAAGATGCACAGTCATTTGAATGAAATGCGTCGTTAAGGTAGTAACTAGTTAAACGTTACGGCCTTGCATAGGCGGGCTCCAAAGCTGTGTAGTTGCGTAAGAAGGAACATATCAAAAGGCACTTCATGGGGGGATGTCGGTAGAAGGTAACGTATGCTATGTGAATTAATGACAAAAGCTTTTTTTGGGGTTCGTTGAAGGATGTCGCAGAACAGAATGGCATCCTTGCAGTTAATAAAGCAGTTTTCTATTATATCCGGTGTATCACAGAGGCAACACTGAGTCGAAGAAACAAATATATCTTCACTTTGTAACCACCATTTAAATGGTAATGTTTCTGAATGTGGCTCCTAAAACAAGGGTACTGAACAGGGAGAAAGATACATTTTGCGAAAACGTTTAGGACATCATGGCAAGGAAGGTGAAAATATAATGAAGGGTAAAATGTAACCGGGAAGATCATCGCCACTGATTGGTTATAGAGTGTTTTGACTGATACTGTGAGCGAGTCCTCGTCGTAAAAACGGGCTTTGACGAACCGGACTGCAAGATGTGATTATCTCATCACGCGTTGTAATGAACACCATGAAAGAGAAAAAGCTACAGAGTGTTGACGGAGCGCGCAGCGCATCGCGCACGGGAGGGAGGGGGATCAGGTTCAATACTCTGGTTGCCGCTGCCTCTCCGCTTTGACCCTCGTAACAACACCGCACCGTGAATCTCTAATGGAACCTCGTGTGTCTGGAACATTAAGTGGCACTTTGGCGCATGCACACTGTTGAGGCCATCCAGCTGACACGGCCAAGAGGTGAAGCCTGCCACGCGCCGCTAGACAAAATGATTTTCTGAGCCATAGAAACGTAAAACTAGAGGGTAATTCATTGTTGCCAACAGGCTTTTAAAACTGCGGATGTCATGGCACCTGTATTCGCGTGACTTATACAAATGTGTTTCTGTCTCTCTTTTGCAGGATGAGAACCTTTGAAATATGTGTTCCAGGACACTTGAGTTTTGGTTAGATGGAGGTCTTGTAGTTCTAGAATGGGGTATATGGTAGTAATAAAGACATAAGCATGAAAACTGTCTCGATATTCATTCCACAATTTGTGCACCCTATGTGTTCTTTTAACAGAATGTTACCATTAAAGAGAAAATTCTACTCTTCATGCATGAAAATTGCGGCATCTACATGCTGCAGTACGTGCGTAACATATTGGTCTTTTAGGAGAAGTCAACATTCTAATAAAGAAATGCCCTGATTTATGGATCTAAAGCCTTTAATAGCACTAGCTTGGTACAATATTTCCTTTATAAACTGGTATATTTTAATAAGACCACTCTCCCGAAGCATTTAGTCGGACTCAGCAGCCTTCTGCAGAATACACGGCTAGAACAATAAATATCAAGACCTATGTACGAAACTTTGTTTACGAAAGCATGTCCCGCTAGCCTCAACAACTATTGGTTCTTTGGAGACACTAAATGAAATGTGTGGAAATTCAGTTCGACGCCGAGACGAAAAACTTTCTAAAATTTGCTAAGTTTGGTGAAAGTTTAGTTATGAATTGTCTTGAAGATATTGATAAAAATCTTTTCTATTTAACAGCACCAATTGTGGCTTCTGTAACTCTCCCACAATTACCAATACTTCGAATTAGCAATATTATGAACGACGTTAACTATCGGAAATTTCAAAATGTTGTTTAGACCGTTCGCTGCGGCTCATCTAAATGTTTTGCAGCATCAACAATAAAACGGATAGCAACACTTTATTCCTTGGTCGTCATCAAAGTAAATTTGGATATTTTGGGCTTTACAAAACTCGGCCGAATTTGACAGCGTGCACAACGCCGTTTCCGGGATACCCGTTAAATCATTATTTGTTCATTAATCGGGCGGTGGAATTTGCATGGATAAGGTACTGTCACTGCTGCTGCTATAAAAAAAGACCTCTGTCGCATGTCCATATCGAATGCATTATAGTGTGTGTGAAACCACATATTATCAGGGTATGAGTCCTTATTTCTTCCTTAGAAACGCTAATTTGCAAAATCCATTTTATACCAGTCCATATCTGATCACGTGGCATATAAATCATGACACGCTCACTAGACATGGAGGCAGTTCGAAACTTCTACCGACTTCTACCGAAACTTCTACCGTGACCACAGTGTGATGTTGCTCGCTATCAGTATCACAAACGTCCCTGGTAATAGGTGCCCTAGTGGTGTACTATCACTCGATACGAGCGATCACCTACATATCTTTATATGTTTGTCACCTTACAGCATTAAGTTGGCCATGGAAGAAAGGCCGTATTACCGTAAGTTGAACTGACATGTGCTCAATCAGTTTCGTCGCTCGCTGGGATCTACAAGTTGCAACTTCATTTACGCAGAAAGTGACCACGAGAACGCGTGCCGTCTTTGCTTTGAATCCCAATTATGGTAATCTGTGACAGACAGTTCCCACTTGCTTCATCCCGCAGGAGGGCAAAAGAATTTTTAAGCTCTGGAATAATCGATGTTTGCACGAAAAAAATAAAACATAGAAATGAAATGTACCACGGAGTCGCGCCGACACGTCAAGCTACTCTGCTTAAGCTATAGAAGAAAACAGCCCTAATGCCGATTTGCGAAGTCCCTAGATCTTACCGATGTCAAGCCTTTTGTGCTGGAAAACTATAAATGCCCGAAGTATTGGAACAAAGCTTATAATTTGTCTAACAACACGCAAATGAAGCGCAGTTGAAGCGGTCAATAATAGTAGAAGCCCTTTTAAATATGCGAGAATACATTGCGCACACCGCTGATTTCAGAAGTAAGTTAGTGCCGATACATGTCTTGGTTCTTTGGTAGAACGAGAAAGCTTCATAAACTAAATTAGTCTATTTCGGACAGGTCAACAAGAGGTGAAAATGTTTTTGAGCAGTATTCGAAACAATGTTAAGGCAGGCATTGCTGAGTGATATGCCTTACGCACTGTATATGCTGTGGCTCTTATGCCTTTACCACTAAATATGTAATTAATCGAACGCTTTTGAACTGAAATCTTCACCTTAAGCTTTAAGCTCGCCTCCATATGCCCAGCATGCAATTGAGGTGTCGTTAGTCAAATGCCTTCTTGGTGCTACCATTTCTGTCTAAGGAACTTGAAAATGTCATTAACAATAGTCTCGTTGAGATTCATAATTAAGCACCACATAATAAATGATGCGCAGTATGACTTCCAGAAAAATAAAAACGCTGAAGTGGCTTCAATGCTTATATACGGGATGTCTAACACAAAAAGGTTTGGTGAAGCTTGTGCTAGCTGGCATGTGTATTCAAGCAACAAAGCCGGATAATTAAGTTTTTTATTGTTTTACTCCGTTTATATGGCCTTGAGTTGTCTTTCTAGGTTTTTCTCGATCTAACTTCGCAACCTATTAAATAGTAGCTCTATTGGTAGTGCCCTATTCGTCCTAATTCGGCTAGACAACACAATAATATTTCAGACAGTCCTTATTAACCTTATGAAAGCTGTTTTAATTAGTTTCGGCCCAATTGTGTCGGCTATCCATCCATAGTTTAATTGTAATTCACCTAATTATTCCAAACATGCTTACCAAACTGCTGTTACCTAATTTATCCCGGAGTAATTTGTAACAGCTTCCTAATTTGCCATTTGCTATTTATGTTCTCCCTAATGAATATTAGTTTATTTAGGATTGGCTTAATTAGCTTTAGCGTATTTAACTTTGGCTATATTAACTTTGGCGTGCTTATTTAGCGTATTTAACTTTGGGCTAAGCTTAATTAGCCACAAACTATCAATGCACGCAGGGGCGGTTGCGTGCAGTACGTAGGTAGGTGGGCTGCGCTTAGCGAAAATGAAACGGAGTGACGCCACAGCGCATGCCCAGCTACAAGCTGTACTACTAGGTCGTGTATAGGTCTAGTGGGGCAGGTTTACGGAAGATTTGGCATGGGCAGTTGATAGGGAACGCCAGACACTCAGAGGCGGTTGTCTGCGGACATAAAGGTTCCTACGCCCAGATACAACAGCCTCGCTGTTAAAATAGGTGATATCTCCTGTGAAACAAAATGGACAACAATGTGTGATTTCGGTGGCCTAACTAGTTCACACATACATAAATAACAATGCATGGTATGCTAAAATCCTTAGCTACCAAAAGTTGGTCTTGTGCATTGATGACATTGATCACGTTGACATTGATCACTATATGCACTTATTCAGCCTCTAAATATCGAGTATGACTACCTTACTCTCCTGGATAGTTGGTCTCATGCAAATAAATAAGCCTTAAATTGAAAGCAACCTAATTATTCGCTATATAAACCTGGAAGAGATGGCACGACATTAATCTTACTTTAGTATTGTAATACACCTTTCAGTACCTGTGAATTATCAGAAATATTTAGTGTGTGGTTCCACCCAACCATGTATGGAATACACGCCTTGAGAAACATACCTAACAGTAAAGCAGGACTGATGGTATAATTATCTACTCTCTAATTCTCTTGCGTCTAAAGGAGTCAACATTTCACGTTCATTTATATACCCCATTTTGAGAGTGTTCGCTAGTTTTTAACTACAACGAATATGAATTACAACAAAGTGGACCCAGTGCGAAAGAAAATGTCAGATTATTTAAAATATTTTTGGTGAGACGAAAGACTTTCTCAATCATGAACTGTTTATTAACCAAAAACTTCCTGGTTGAGCAAATTTTATAAATATAATTTGGAATCCTTCTTCCGGCAATTACGGCATCAATTTCTGCATTCAGCACAATCAAAATCGAGACGTTATCCCCTGCGCAATAAGTTCATAAAGCCAGAAGCACCAACAATCATCGAAGCACAGTGGTCGCCTAGTTCTACCCTAACTAATCAATCGTGTGACTGGTAAATTAAACTGTGAAACCCCCACCGTAAGATCCTAGCACGATACATCCTTATCTGTTACGTGAATGTGGAACCGTGGCAAAATTAGCTCATTACTGCTTCCATGTGTTCTGACAAAGCTTTTAAATGCGAAGCATTTCTTGACGAACTGAAGGCACTTTGACCGTATCTATCTATCTATCTATCTATCTATCTATCTATCTATCTATCTATCTATCTATCTATCTATCTATCTATCTATCTATCTATCTATCTATCTATCTCTGTGCTAGTCTCTATAGGCGCCTACGTCTTGGTGTTCTCCAGGTTATAAAGTTCACCTGATATACCCCTATATTTTAGAGGTAAGTTATCAATATCTAAAGAACATGAATGCCTGATCTTCACATCACTAAAGTGATCGACGAACACATAACGATTGACGACACTGGGTTCTCTTGTGGCTCATACCAGTAGTGCTCAGCCCACGGAAGCGGGCATGTGCCACAGCTGCTTTATTCTTATAGGACCTGTGTGAACCAAGGATCAACTGAAATGGACCTACGAAATGCCAGCGCTGCGGTAGAAAAACATATCTAACATTGTTACTGCAAGGATCAAACCCGGAACTTTGACCGGCGCCTCAAGTTTTCGGCCCCTCACGCCGCTACACGGCCTGCAGGATCGGCCCACATTTCTTTGTTGGCGCCTCACACAAGACAACCCCGTTAGCGGAAGGTTGAGATTGAATTGTAAACATAACATACATATAGACAGACATGCAAGCTACCAAGACTTTTGGCGGTATCGAATACCGGTGCTCGAGATGCCACGCAAGCACGCTACCACAAGGCTACGGCTGCTTCTCCCGCTTGGTATAAAACAGTAATTAAACTTATTGCACTAGTAGTCGCAACGACAGTGCATTCGTAACGTCAATTCCGCTTCTCGGGAGAGATATGCCATATCATGGAGATAAACATGTACTGGAACGATTCGGTGTGCTTTTGTACAACTTTGCTCGATTCTGTAAAATACTCCAATGAACGACGCTTATGAGAAGCACATCAGGGCACCATATAAGGCATTTTACTTTGACAAAACGAATGTCTATGCTTTGCATTAAGGCGAGTTCCAATGTGACATCGTACCAGGAAGTACCACTGGGAAGCCACGATCGTGTCGACGTTCCAGGTTGGCCCATAGGAACAATACACATGAATGGGTACATTCGCTTTGCACAAAAGCCTTGATCCTACTCGTAACCTTTGGCTTTATGGGAAAGGATTACATTTCTCATAGGCAGTGTCTTCGTTTACTGCCTCGCATGACACCGTTTCGCAAAGTGCTTGGAATTTACAGAATTTCTTGTCGGGTGAACCCCTAAGTTTTTGGTGCTGCAAAGCCACAGTTCAATTTCTATTCGATGCCCTAGTGCCTAAGTTCTCGATGCCTATTCTCGTGCCGGTTCGATAGCGATGTCCAATAGAGCTGTCGTTGAATGTGTGGTCTATCCGTGTGGTACCTCTTCTTGAATGTGGCAGCTGGAAAGAATTGCCTGCTTTCATTGATTGACTGAATGCTCCTGCTGCTGTCACTTCAACATCATAAGAGCCACAGAAGAAGGAATCCTACCTTAGCCTAGTCTCTATCCCGGCCGAGCCTTCTATTGGATTGATTAGCTACAGCTGAACTGGAGAGAAAAAGCAACGCTCAAACGGTGTTACAGTATTGATTGTCTGCCAAAGGTCCAGAATTCATTAAAGGCATGTTTATTTCACACAGACAATGCATGCCTCGTTGGCACCATGGCGACATGCCGATACGTGAGTTCAATTTCCAGTGATCACGTTTCTTGCTTCACTTGTTTTTACATAGAACACATTCGCCTTAGATAACCTTGAAGATCTGACGCCACGCGGAAGCAGTAGGAAAAGCACCTACGATGTGAGGACAACTGAAGTCCAAGATCAATTGCGGTCTTAAACTGACGAAAAATATCTGAACAGGGATTGTTCCTGCAGGGCCTGAACACGGCAAGTGGACTTGCTTTTATTTGCAGCAAAAACTCCTGTTCTACAATGCTTTAATATGCGACAGTGCTCACAGCAGTACATACTAGTGCTGTACAGTCCAGGCCATTTACGCTTGGCGAATTTTATGCAGGGGAAGCAGAAACTCATGTCTCCACGCATTAAACACGAAATGTCCAGGACGTGGTACATTGCCAAAAGCTCCAGTGCGCTTTACAGGCCTGCGCTTAGTGCTTCTCTGGCGATTTTAGTGTTGTGAGTTTCGGCGAAAAAAGGGATGCTTCAGCACACATATATACATCTTCCTTTACTGTTGGTTATTCGGGTAGGCCATCATTGTCCGCAACACTCGAATGCTAAAGTATTCATGAACATTAAATTCATTTAATGAGTTTAATGTTCGTGAATACAGCGCCCGAGGAGCATAATATCCTAAGGTTGTACAACTCCTTACTAATGAGGCACAGAATTCAAGAGGCATTGCAGGCTGCTGCAAGCACGTACGTGATCGAGAGTGTATGCAGGTTGCTGCAAGCACATGCTTAACGGGGTCTGTTCTGATGAGCGCCCCCCACAGTGAAGGACGTGACATCGAGTCACGATCCGTGCGAAAATGTGCCGTGCTCGAGAGCGAGCACAGTGAAGGTGAAGTCCAGCGATCGGAGCGGTACAAATAGGAGTGAGGCGGTTACAGTTGAGGAAAAGGCAGACGCGGACGCTGCCAACGATTCCTTGGCGCTAAGGCGCATCGGAGAACGCGCGTTCCGGAAGAAGCGAAATGTGAGGAAGGAGCATGTTGATTGAGCATCGATCAAGTAGACGCCATGCAGACTCGGTCGCCAGAGGCAGCGGAAGAAGCGTTAAACGCAAGTAGTGTGTGAGAGGCGTTCCATGAGAGCCAGAATGAAGAAACGCCGCAGCCTGGCTAATCGTTTGCGACCGCGTGCTGGAGGTGGACGCGTGAGAGAGAATGTTTTGAAGGTGTGTTTTCGTTGGAAAGAGGACAAACGCAGGCGTCGCACAAGGTGGTCGCGACGGTGCGCAGCAAGGAGCCGCGCGACAGAGAATTGTTTGATGAGGAGTTTGACCTTGAAAAATACCAAATGCCGTGGCCGCACCAGGCGTTCTCGAGGGAATTCAGCAAATAAACGCCGGAAAAGGGTTGGCAATGCTAACAAACGCCGCCGTAGCGAGCGTTTGAGGCGACGAGCACATGCGAGGAGGCGCGCAAGAGAGTGGCGCGAGCTGCTGACTGGGAGAAAGCCCAGAGTTAAAGCGGAGAGGTTTTTTCTGTGGCCGCTGAAGAAAAAGAATGCGTTTATGAGAGGATGGCTCGTGAAAGGAAACGACTCTAGGAATAGACACAAGGTCTAAATCATGTCATGACAAGTACTGTATAATTGTTGGATAAGAGAAGGTGCAGAGCATTTATTGATTAAAAGGACAGTGAATAGGAAAGTGACTGGAAAGGTAGAAGAGAGATAGGTAACTCGTAGCATGTGCAATGGTGGAGCTGGAGAAAGTGCAGGACAGATGAGTTAAGTTTAAAGAGAAAGGATCAACAGCAAAAGATGACATAGGAGTAAGGAGAAAAGAAAAACGAAGCACGAGGTCTTATAGGTTGTTGAAAGGAAAGGAGCATAGAAGCCTTTGAAAGGACGCAGACAGAGCCTGTAGAGATTTAGAGGTGTAACGGGAAAGGAATGAATGTCGTCAGGCTTGTGTATAGAGGTAGCGGTGAAAGACAATATAGTAAGAGCGCTATAGAGCAATGAGGCAATAGGCATACCACAATGTATTGTTGCAGCAAGGCAGTGTAGCCAATGATTTGAGAGAAGGGGAAGATAGTGGTGATGCTAATGCATAATCGGGAAGTGAATGTGTTGAATATGATCCGATGCTACTGAACTAGTGCTGATTTCGTGTCTCATTTTGTACACTCAGTGATTGGGATAATAGGATGAAAATGATGTGAAAGTGATAAATACTCTTTGAGGTTTGGGAGTGATTATTGAGTTCTTTTGTGCAGTTTATACTCATTGAGGCAGGAGTGTGACGAGTTGCAAGTGAAAGTGATGAATATTCTTTGAGGCTTTGGGAGTTATTGACTTCTTTTGAGCATTGTATGCTCAGTTGGTGTAAGAGGCGTGTATAGACCAATAGAGGACAGGAATTTGAACTTTCTGAACATTCAGTCGGGGTAAAAGTAAACGTTGTATTAGTGTTATTTGTGGTGAATTGGTGTGTGGTGCAACGTGACTTGCGAAATTCGCGGGTGACGTGCGCGTGTGGCCTGAGAGTGTGAACTCAGTGAACTCTCAAATGTGGTGAACAGTGCGCGCAGTGTGCGAACGAGGTAGTGTGTGTAGTGTATTGTGTGAGACAGTGAAGTGAGGTACATACTACGTCGACACAAGCAGCACCCATGCCACAGCAGAGTAACAGTCACCACCCGCAAAGGATCGGCAGTGGGAGTTTTTTCAGAAAAAAAAAACTCCTGAAAAGATGGGCCCATGTCATGAGTCAAAGGGAGGCCGCGCAGAGCAGACGACGACGACGGCGAAGACCGTTCGCCGATGAAGCAGCACGTGCGCTCGTGGCGCGTGAAACGAGGCATGAAAAGGGCGCAGCAGTGCTGAGCAAGGGGATTGTCTGCTTGGCTACGGCCGAAGAAGGACGCATCGGCAGCTTCGCTCTGTCGACGGGAATGGCGGGCGTTCAGCTCGGGAGCCCGAGACGCTGGTACTCCGGGGCGTAGCTGTAGACCCCGGCCAAGATTCGAGCGAGGCTCCGCGGAGGTGCTGCAGCTGAGGGTCCCGGACGCGCCGCCAACACTCCCCCTTCGAAGGTCGGCCAGCAGAAATTCACCAGCGCGACACGTCACCACTGCGAGCGGGGGACCGTACTCGTACTTAGCCTGGCGGCTAGGCCTAACCCTTGGTCAGGCCACGTCATCAGTGGAGACGGGGCGACGGCTTCGGAAGCAAGCGGTCTCTTCTAGCCGTCGTAAAGGACAGCGACGACTTCCTCCCGACGAGTCTCTACACCGGCAGCGGACTTGGTGACGACGAGTGGGGACCGCGCCCGCAACGTAAGAACTTTCCGTGTGTTCATCGCGACGGCGTCGGCGAGGCCACAGTGGCCAGACTCAGGACTAAGCAATGCGCCAATGTGAGACTTAACCCCATCATTAATTTAGATTAGTAAGCATCTGTGTTGATTATATTTTTGGCTTATATATATTTTGTTCACTTGTCGGTTTGCCGTGTGATAAAAGTTTGGTTTGCTGTGACAAAACGCTACTGTCGTCAAGCGTCTCTCACTCCCTCTCCCACGCTCGGTAGTACAACCCTCCGAGATCTTCTCCGGCGGTAATTCGTGACAGTTCTCCAGGTTATAAAGTTCACCTGATACACCCCTATATTTTAGAGGTAAGTTATCAATACCTAAAGAACATGAATGCCTGATCTTCACATCACTAAAGTGATCGACAAACACGTAACGATTGACGACACTGGGATCTCTTGTGGCTTATACCAGTAGTGCTCAGCCCACGGAAGCGGGCATGTGCTACAGCTGCTTTATTCTTATAGGACCTGTGTGAACCAAGGATCAACTGAAATGGACCTACGAAATGCCAGCGCTGCGGTAGACAAACATATCTAACATTGTTACTGCAAGGATCAAACCCGGAACTTTGACCGGCGCCTCAAGTTTTCTGCCCCTCACGCCGCTACACGGCCTGCAGGATCGGCCCACATTTCTTTGTTGGCGCCTCACACAAGACAACCCCGTTAGCGGAAGGTTGAGATTGAATTGTAAACATAACATACACCTATTCGCTCCATGCCGATGACGCACCTCTTCACTTTCCTGCTGCACAAGAGACTGAGCTACCTCCTCGCCTTAGGAAAATTGTGGCCGTAACGCCCGATGTCATTGCCTGGGGTAACGTGCTCGTCCTACCATCTGTCCGCTGTCTCGCAAGAGGGATAGCCTTTGCATCAGGGCTGGTTCGGTTTGATAATGGCCGTGCATTTTTATACGTGACGAACACGATGCCCGAAGAAATTCTCATACCTAAAGGCAATACATTGCCGTCCATCCCTAAATCGGTCTGCTCGCAGCTTCATCTGTTGGGCGTTCTGAGTCTCTTGTACAGCGTAAGCTGTTATGAGATCACAACAACAGCGCCGTAGTTGTCCGCCGCCGCCGCCGGCGGTGTCCGCCCGTGTCCGTAACCAATATCGCTCCTCGTGAAGAACAGGACAACTGCTGCCATCTATTGGCGCTGATTTCCTCCGCATACCCTTCGACATGTGTTTTTACGAAGCGCTGCCTCGTGAAGCAGTTTTGTCGTATCGTTCCATGCGTCACGCGACAGGCGACGTGCGCAGCCCTGACAGCAACCTGACATGGCTCTTCGATATACCTGATGGCGCCTCCTCGCAAGATGCGGACCGCTGCTGAAGAAGTGAATCGCAGATTTACGCGCGCGGCTGCAGCAGGGCAGCGTCGGGCACAGCAGACCGCTGTGCAGAGAGAAGCCCAAACCGCAGAGTTATGGCGCAGGGGATGCCACCTGTACTTGCACTAGTTTCCCCAAGCGTTTACAATGGCCTCTAGGAAGGTCACTCCTTCAGCTTACGCTGTCACTGTCCTGCGATTCCGCGCAGGCCTGGCTCTTTTCTGTTCTTCCATCTACCATTGGTTCCGACCAGACACCTTCGCAGTCACAAGAGTTGCTTGCTTTGCTGAAATAAAGGAAGGGAAGGGGGTCAAGGGCTCGCTTTATTTGTTAGAAACAGTTAATGAAACAACAAACATTGAAGCCTGGGAAAGCATAGGGGAAGTTATCCCAATTCGTAATTATGATATTGTAATTTTGGCGTAAGTAGAAAGGAATTAAAGTGGACGAAAAGACAAACCTGCCTTCGGTAGGAACCGAACCCACGACCTTCGGATATCGCGTCCGATGCTCTACCCACAGCTACGAAGGCGGTCGTCCCTCCGTCCACTGTATTGGGTATTTTTGTATGTGGAATCCTGGTAGTGTTAGGCAGCGCCACTCGTAGCCATGGCGGCGAGTGTAGCACACTCTTACTGCCAGGAGGCGTCACGTAGAACGTGATCTTATGTCGAGGTGGCTGCTGCCCAAGAAACCCTCATATGCTACCTAAGGCACCAAGTCTGCCGCAACGAGGCCCAAGCTATGAAATAACGGAAGGGAAGGGGGTCAAGGGCTCGCTGTATTTGTTGGAAACAAGTTAATGAAACAACAAACATTGAAGCCTAGGAAAGCATAGGGGAAGTTATCCCAATTCGTAATTATGATATTGTAATTTTGGGGTAAGTAGAAAGGAATTAAAGTGGATGAAAAGACATACCTGCCTTCGGTGGGAACCGAACCCACGACCTTCGGATATCGCGTCCGATGCTCCACCCACTGAGCTACGAAGGCGGTCGTCCCTCCGTCCACTTTATTGGGTATTTATGTATATGGAATCCTGGGAGTGTTAGGCAGCGCCACTCGTAGCCATGGCGGCGAGTGTAGCACACTCTTACTGCCAGGAGGCGTCACGTAGAACGTGATCTTATGTGGAGGTGGCTGCTAATACCCAATACCCAATGAAGTGGACGGAGGGACGACCGCCTTCGTAGCTCAGTGGGCAGAGCATCAGACGCGATATCCGAAGGTCGTGGGTTCGGTTCCCACTGAAGGCAGGTTTGTCTTTTCGTCCACTTTAATTCCTTTCTACTTACCCTAAAATTACAATATCACAGTTACGAATTGGGATAACTTCCCCTATGCTTTCCTAGGCTTCAATGATTGTTGTTTCATTAACTTGTAACCATAACGTGAAAGAAATAGAAGCAGCCGTCAGAAAAGGAGTCAGCATCAAAACAACCAAAAGGAAGCTTTGTGCGGGAAAGAACATAATGCATGCAGTGAAAGATAAGCAGGGCAATATCGTTACTAACTTCAGTGGCATAACCAAAGTGGCCGAGGATTTCTATTCCGAACTATACAGCTCAAATAGGAGTCTCCCCACCATGAGTGTATTAAATGCCGAGCAGGACTACGAAATCCCATGCGTCACTGCGGACGAAGTTAGGAAAGCAATACAGGGCATGTCCCGCGGAAAAGCGGCTGAAGATGACGGCATAACCGCCGACTTCATCAAAGATGGCGGAGACTTCCTAACTGGAAAGCTCGCGACACTATACACTCAATGCCTCAAAACTTCAAATGTACCCGAAAGCTGGAAAAACGCAAATATTCTATTATTACATAAGAAAGGAGATGTCAAAGACTTGAGGAACTACAGGCCGATCAGTCTACTCTCAGCACTTTACAAAATATTCACAAAGGTTATCTCAAACAGAATAAGGGCAACACTTGAATTTAATCAACCCAGAGAGCAAGCAGGCTTCAGAAAAGGATACTCTACCATGGACCACCTACATGCGGTCAATCAAGTAATCGAGAAATCCGCTGAATACAACAAACCCCTCTATATGGCTTTCATAGATTACGAAAAGGCTTTCGACTCGGTAGAGATACCAGCAGTTCTGGAGGCACTACGTCGTCAAGGAATATGTGATAGCTATATAAACACAATAGCCAACATCTATAAAGATTCTACAGCCACCCTGCTCCTCCATAAGAAAAGCAGAAAAATCCCAATACAGAAAGGTGTCAGACAGGGAGATACAATTTCTCCCATGCTATTTACGGCATGTTTGGAAGAAATCTTCAATAGGTTAGACTGGGAAGAGACAGGGCTCAGGATTAACGGCGAATATCTGAGTAACCTGCGATTTGCAGACGATATAGTACTCTTTAGCAATGATGGCGACGAATTGCGAAATATGATTGAAGACGTAAGCCGAGAAAGCGCTAAGGTAGGATTAAGGATGAACATGCAGAAAACAAAGATAATGGTAAGTGGCACGGCGAAAAAACGTCTATTCAAGGTCGAAACCCATACATTAGAAGTCGTAGAAGAATATCTGTACCTAGGACAGCTACTTACTGGAGAACCCACCCATATAAAAAAAATCCACCGTAGAATAAACATGGGATGGCGCGCATATGGGAGACATTCACAACTCATGAACGGAAACCTACCACTATCACTCGAGCGGAAACTATATAACTACTGCATCCTGCCGGTACTGACTTACGGATCAGAAACCTGGAGAATTACAAAGAAGCTAGAGAGGAAGTTAAGAACCGCGCAGCGGGCGATGGAACGGAAAATGATAGGCGTTACACTAAGGGATAGGAAGACAGCCGAGTGGGTCAGAGAACAAACGGGGGTCGCCGACATAATGAACGATATTAAGAAGAAAAAATGGACATGGGCAGGCCACGTGATGAGAAGGCTAGATAACCGATGGACAGTTAGAACGACGGAATGGATACCAAGAGAGGGTAAGCGCAGCCGTGGGCGGCAGAGAGTAAGATGAGGGAACGAAATCAAGAAATTCGCAGGCATCAAATGGAATCAGCTCGCTCAGGACAGGCGAGGATGGCGAGGATTGGGAGAGGCCTTCGTCCTGCAGTGGACATAAAATTGGCTGATGATGATGATGATGATGATGATGATGATGATGATGCTTTCCTAGGCTTCAATGTTTGTTGTTTCATTAACTTGTTGCCTTGCTGAAGAATCACGAAGCTATGTTCGACGCACATTTCACTTCTCCGGGAAAGGCGTGCGTGACAACGCATCGAATAGAGACAGAAGACAAGTCCATCGTGCGCCGTCGACGATATCGCTTTCGCCTGCCGAGCGGTAAGTCTATCCAGTAACTCTAGGTAAGTCATTGAAGAAAACGTCGCCGACATGCTCCAACGGAATGAAAATACGCCCACCTGCGAGCTCTCGGTCATCTCCTGTTGTTCTCGTTTGCAAAAAAAGACGCATCTCTGCGGTTTTGTGTAGATTACCAGGCACTCAAGATCACGGGCAAAGATGTATACCCTATGCCGCGCATAGACAATGTCTTGGATTCCCTGCAGGGTGCCGATTACTTTTCGACTCTCTATCTGCGTTGCGGATACTGGCAAATACCCACGCATCAGGACGGTAAGGGGGAAGCAGCTTTTTCGACGCCAGGCAGGCTCTACGAGTTCAATGTCGTGCCGTTCGGCCTCTCCAATGCACCCACAACGTTTGAGCGCATGATTGACACCATTCCCCGTGGCTTAATTCAAGTGGAAGGCTTGCTTGTGTTATCTAGATGATATCGTCATTTTTTCGTAAACCAGCCTTCAGCATCTGAGCCATCTGGATGGAGTTCTCACGTGCCTCAATTGCCAAGGCTGGCCTCCCACTAAATACCAAGAAGTGCCATTTGGCAAGCAAGACAATCAAGGTGTTAGGTCACATAGTCAGCAGGGACGGCATTCGCCCTGATCCTGACAAGGTTTCCACAGTTCTGGACTTTCCTCGTCCCGAAAAGACCAAAGATCTGCCCAGTTTCATAGGCCTCGCTTCCTATTTTCGCCGATTTATACGGGACTTCGCCACTATAGCTTCCCCTTATCGGTCTCTCCGCTGCTTAGCAAGCCCGCGCTCCACGGCACGACAGGGTTGTTCGACCTGGTTCCAGTGTACAGCTATGTTTGGAGCTGTAGCTCACATCGCACCCCTACTAGAAGTTCAAGTGCACTTGGAAAAAGGAAAACTAATGTTGCACCGATTTCAATGGCCACAACAAAGTTCTGGGTCTCCTGTCCTGTCCTGACATTTGCACGGATAGCCTTGCATGTTTCATCTTGAGCTTGCATTGTAATGAGGGTGTGGACTTGGGACACTATGGCACGCGAACTCGAAAGCATGTCAGCAACAGGATTCTGACGAACTGATCGGTGCTCAACTAAGAAGTGAAATTGCCAGATCGAGTAGCAATTCTGTGAAGCGTCTAGACTGCTTGAAGTTTGTGGTCAAGAAGGCGAATGACCGTCAGAAGATGGAACCGTTGTCCGAGTAAATAATGTCGAAACTTCACTGTAATGTCCCAATGCACGGCTAAAGCTTCGCAAACGTTGCTGTGTAGTTCACGCTCATATTCTGTGAGCAATCGGCTAGCATACTCGATCACAGTCTCTTTTCCATCTTTCTTTTGGGTGAGCTCTGCCCCAAGGGCTGTGGCGGATGCGTCTGTGGCGGCTGTCGTAGGTGCATCAGCGTCAGAATGGTCCAGTATTGGCGCTGACGTTAATGCAGAGCGAATAGTGTCGAAGGCCCGCTGGTATTCAGGTATATACTCGAACTCGACGGTCCGAATGGCGGCTTCGAGACGTATAAATGCCATGTTTACACGTCTGTAAGAAGTGGCTGTTTGGAGCCACGAGGGGGCCTGTTTTAACTTTTTTGGCACCGGGACTCGAAGGAGTGCTTCAATCTCTGCTTAGCAAGCCCGCCCTCCACGGCACGACAGGGCTACTTGACCTGGTTCCAGAGTACAACTGTTTGGAGCTGGAGCTCACATCTGATAGCGGCATGCCGTGGTTATTCATTCCATTCGTCTGAGCCTGGCCACGCCTAAGTACACCTGCATGTTTATTTAATAAGCCCACCTTCACTGCAATCCAGATTGCCCCTAAAGCTTACTTCGTATATTATATCATGCATTGCTACCGCATTCATTGCTTTCTGGAGAAACTGTGACTTTTTAACACGAAAGTGCTTTATGCTGGGGTCCACCAAGAAATCAGTGACGCACTTCCTGTAACGGAAGTGGTTCTCTGAAAAAAAAATGACTTGCATTCACACAGAAAGAGGTTCCACACAGGCGGTCTCGAACCCACCTTCAACCGTGATTTGACGAAAACAGCTGCGTGCTCGACCGATACACCACCGCAGCATCGGTCATACGAGGAACAGATGGGCCTTATATGTTCACTATAGCCCTTTAGAAGTTATATGTAATTGTCGTCCGGTTAAAACAAAGGCGTTTAGTACAGTGAACTATGGTGTCTAACAAGCAAAATTACTCTTAAATTAACATCGCCTCCCTTATACTGCGCTCTTGGTTCGCTTAGGTTCGCTGCCGTGGTACCGCCATCTAGGAACCATAAATGGAGCGAAGCAGAGTGAGTTAGTGAAACAACTTTATTTCTAGATCCGGCTAGTTGCTGGTCCGGGCCAGACCGCTCAGATGGAGGGCGGAAGACTCTGTCTTCCTGTAGCCTCCCTGTCCTGCTGGATATCCCAGGCTTGGTCCTGTAGGTCGGAGCTGAGCAGCGTTTTCCGCCATCGCTCCCAGAGAGGTTCTGGGAAGTCTGCTGATTGGGGCAGCCCCGTAGTATATGACTTAGGGAGGCCTCTTCTGTTTTACAGACTTTACATATACAGTCTGGGTAGAGTTCTGGGAACATCCTGCGTAGCTGGACAGGGCTGGGATAACACTTTGCAATTTGCGCCAGTCGGTCGCCTGTTTCCTATCTAATTTTGGATGAGGTGGAGGGAAAGTCCGCCTCGAGTCTCGATAGTGCTTTGTGTATTCCGCATAACTGGTTAGCCTGTCCTTGATTGGTTCGTCTTCGGCAACAGCATCTCCCGTTGAGGATGCCCCTTGGGCTGCATGGTGGGTTAGTGCTCGCGACAGCGCGTGGACCGTCTCGTTCGGGTTGGATGCGTCTGTGTCTGTGTGTGCCGGGAACCAGATTAGATACCTGGGTTCCTTCGAAAGCTTCAGTTCCTGGCTATTTGTTAGAATTCGCAGGGCCTGTTGCGAGATGCGTCCTTGCGCGAAATTCCTGATCGCGACCTGCGAATCGCCCAGAACGACGCTATGTTTAGTCGAGATGAGAGCCATGGCGATGGCCACCTCTTCTGCTTCCTCTATTTGGGATGTTAGGACAGTACGTGCACTTATGCATTTTCCGGTCGCGTCGACCACCACTGCGGCATGTGCTCTCTGCTTGGCGTACGGGCTCGCGTCCACAAATACGGATTTGTCACTCGTGCCTTGTGTCTTTAGCAGTGCTTTCGCTCTGTGAGGTCTGCGTTCTCTGTTAGCGACGGGGTTCATGTTTCTGGGGGGTGGATTGATCACGAGTTGGGTTCTGATTGGGTTAGGAATGTCTCTTTTCTTGCCGTGCGGAATGTGGTATGTGATACCCAGTTTTACCAATATGCTTCTGCCCGTTTTCGTCGCGGACAGTCTCTCTAGTTGCGAGACACGTT
Organism: Hyalomma asiaticum; assembly: GCA_013339685.2. Taxonomy (NCBI): domain Eukaryota; kingdom Metazoa; phylum Arthropoda; class Arachnida; order Ixodida; family Ixodidae; genus Hyalomma; species Hyalomma asiaticum. The sequence goes on from CM023483.1 coordinate 103,867,784, forward strand.
GGGCTTCGGCTATCTCCTCTAGAGTGTTGTGCATTCCTAATTTGAGGAGTAGGTCTGTGCTCTCATATTCCGGAATGCCTAAGGCCTGTTTGTAGACATTCCTTATTATGGCGTTAATTCTGTTGGTTTCCGCTTTGTTCCAGTTGTCGAAGGCCGCTACGTATGCAATGTGACTAATTACAAACGCGTGGATTAGGCGCATGACGCTTGCCTCCCCCATGCCTCGGTGTCTGTAACTCTCCGCACTAGCCTCATCGCGTTAGCGACTTCGGCTTCCAGCTTGCCTACGGTTTCCCCGTGGCTTCCCTTGGACTCGAGGTTAGTCCGAGGACCCGTAGCTACTGAACTATGGGTATCGTTTTGCCATCCGCGGTGTTGACTTTTATTTCCTCATATTGGCGTCTGCCTTCGTATGATTTGGGAGGCCTACCTTTGAGTGTGAGCCTGTATAGAAGGAGTTCCGATTTTTCTGGCGAACATCGAAGGTCCGTACCTTCTAGGTATCTCTCCACTGTGACTACGGCTCGTTCGGATACATCTGCCCGTCGCCTATCCATATAGTGATATCATCTGCATAAATTGAATGATCAACTTCCGGGATTTTGTCGAGTTCACTTGGTAGACCAATCATTATCTAATTGAAACGCATCGGCGAAATCACGGAGCCCTATGGTGTTCCTTTGCTACCTGTCTCGCAGAGGTCTGATTTAACGTCCCCTATGGTGATTCTCGTTTTCCTGTTAGGAAGTTTCTGGCGTAATTGTACGCTCGCTCTCCCATGCTAAGGCTCGAGATTCGATCTAGGATCGTGCGGAATCGAGCGAAGCAGATTGTCGTGCTTATTCACGCCGGCAGTCGGCGCTTCGGTAGCGTTCGCGCTACCGAAGACACTCTCACCAAAACACACACTCTACCGAAAACACTCTCACTCTACCGAAAACACTCACTCAAACACTCTCTCACTCTACCGAAAACACTCTCACTCTACCGAAAACACACACTCTACCGAAAACACTCTCACCACGAGTGTTTTGAAGTGTGGGCTATCCATTGAGTTTTTGGGTACGTATTGTCTTAGGGAAGTGTTTGTAGTACCGAGGGTATTAGTTGGCACGGTTTTTTGGAGAGGTCAGTAACTTGTTCTTTGGGTTTTTTTTTTGCTTTTCTTTTTCTTTCTCCACGTGGCTGGGGAGCACGTACACCCACCACGAGTGTTTTGAAGTGTCAGCTATCCATTGAGTTTTTGGGTACGTATTGTCTTAGGGAAGTGTTTGTACTTAGGGAAGTGTGTGTAGTACCGAGATTATTAGTTGGTACGGTTTTTTGGAGGGGTCAGTAACTTGTTTTCGGGGGGTTTTTTTTTTTGCTTTCCTTTGTCTTCTTCCACGTGGCTGACGTGCACGTGCACCCACCACGAGTGTTTTGAAGTGTGCGCTATCCATTGAGCTTTTGGGTACGATTTGTCTTAAGGAAGTGTTTGTAGTACCGAGGGCCTTTGTTCTTTAGATAGTGTAACTCTTGTGCTACAAGCGGTCATGGTCAAAAAGACCGCAAAGTGTTCAGGGTGCGCGGCAGCTGTGAAAATGGAAGTTTGTGCGGAAGAGAAGGCAGAAGAAGCTGAAGCAAAATGTAGACAGTGTGAGATCGAGGAAAAAATGGAAAAGATGATGGCTGCTCAGAGCGGACTTATGGACAGAATCGCTGAGCTTGAACATGCGTTGGCAAAAGAGCGGGAGAAAACGCAGGCCATGGGGGAGAGGCTTAGGTTAGCAGAGGAGGAACTAGCCATGGTAGTTAAGGCGAACAAAGAAGCAGGCAACAGCGAGAATAGTACGGCGCCGACCTCCAGCGCGGGGGGGGGGGGGGGGGGGCAGCAAGAACAGGGTGTGAAAAACGCAGGTGCAAAGAGCGCGGGGCACAGCTGTGAGGAAGTAGCTTTGCGGGAGGGAGTAGACAATGCAGCAGCTGGGACTCAGGCTAAACACCCAGACAATAGCCAGGTGCAGGTGACTCCAGCTGGAAAACCTCAGCGGGTTATTATAGCTGGCGATTCCAATTTAGTTCGATGCGCCGAGGCACTCAAAGAGAGGGTGAAAGGCGACAAACGAGTATTGGTAGGGACGTTCCCAGGACATAGGCTGGGTTCAGTCATGAGGCAAGCAAGAGAAAAGCTCAGATCTGGGGCTCACGGACGCAACCTCGTGATGATTGCGGCAGGGCTAAACGACGTCCTCAACAAAGAATCGTCAGGATTAGCGACGACCTTGGCAAAAGGCGTCGACGACATGCGCGCCATCTCCCCCCAGGTGCAGATGGTAGTGTGCACGGTACCGGAAATACCAGTGCGTGACGGCAACCTCCAAAGAGCGGTTGTCGATGCAAACGAAGAGATATGGCGTACGAGTCGAGAGAAGGGTTTCGAAGTAGTGATAATAAATAGGGAGGTGCATAGGTGGGGGGGTTTCCAAAGAGACAGAATTCACTTCGATAGGAGGCTTGGTCATGAGGTAGGTTGGCGGCTTGCAGGACGTGCAGTAGCTTTTTTGGGGGGCACGCGGGCCCTTCGGAGTCCCGGGTAGCAAGGAACAAAGGAAACAACCAGGGAGATTTTCGGGCAGGCAGCACTGAGAAATGCCAGAAAAGAGGTAAAAGGAAGAAAAGAGCGAAGGCACGTGTAGCAATTAGTTACATAAACATGCAGGGTGGCAGAAAAAAGGCAAAGTGGTTAGAGATTGAGGAACAGTTAAACAAAGAAAAGATAGGCGTTTATGCAGTTACAAAAACACACCTTAGAGACCTGGAAGAGCCACCACATATTGACAATTATGTTTGGGAAGGGTGCAACAGGATCATATCAGAAAGAAAAGGTGGGGGTGCTGGAATGCTTATTCATAACGGAGCCAAATGGGAGAGAGTAAAACAAACGTGTTCAGAGCACCTCTGGGTTTCGGGCACGGTAGGTGGAAAGAAAACGTGGCTAGGTGTAGCTTACATGTGGACGGGAAATAACTGTAAGGAAAAGAATCTGGAGATAGAGCATTGCATAAACACCGATATTAAAGAATTTGGTCATGGGGCC